>WSYH01005303.1:0-13656 GCA_036426205.1 Ascaphus truei | reverse complement strand
GCTTGTGTATTAGAGATATAGACGCCCGCAGCATATCCCCAGGGATTGGAGCTCCTGCTAATATAGCGTTGAACATGTGGAGCAGCCGTGGGGCAAGTGAATTAGAGAACTTTTTATAGTATTGTGACGATGGAGGGGATTTGGCCCGGGATTAAAGGGGTTGCACCCCATTTGGCCACCCCTGACCGCACCGGGAGACAAGGGGTTAACTGGGCTGAGGTCCAGAAATGTGATGTAACCCTTGTTATGACATGTAAATGCATGTTCCCCTGTTCCATTATAATGTCTGGTTACTTAGTGTTTGCATCACGCACACACTAGAATCCATCTGGGAGCACAAGGGTTAATAGTTCTTTAATGATTATAGCTCTTTGTGTAATTTTCCCGCCTTTTCAGGCACCATTTTGCAGGTCCCCATTGGACGCCATTAGGGCTCAATGCATTTCAATAGGAATTTGTGCTGTTTTAGTCCTGTTTCCTGTAGTGACCAGCAGGTGGCGTCCGAGAGGGAGAGCGGCGGTTTCCCATTGAAAGTCAATGGGCTCATTGACTTCAATGGAGATGCCTCGAGGTAACCTAGTTGGCTGCCGTCCAGACCGCAAACCGCAAAGCGGATACAATGTCCTTCAAAAGAGCTAAAATCACTGGGTCAAGTTCAACGTCAATTAGCGGGGGAATAAACAGTTCTAGGGCACCTAGGGGTAGAATTCTTTTTGCCCCTAGTTCCTAGGCGTCCCCCCACTCGATCACCACCGGGTCCCCGAATCCTGGACCCCCGATAAGGGTCGAACCAGATAGAGCGGGTCGCGCCATAGGCTTCAATGGCGGCGGCAGAAACAGCTCAGAAAAATGACTAAGTGTAAAATGTTGAAATGTGTAAGTCCATATCTCCGGTTCTGGAATGCCCAGAGGGATGGGATTTGGGTGACATGTAGCCAAGATTCCGGCTTTAATGCATGCCCATTTCCAGCCCCCTCAGACCCACCAGACGGAGTATGGACCCCCTTGGAGTTCGGGAGTTTTCCCATAGACTTCAATGGCAGAAAACCCCATTGACTTCAATGGCGGCGATTTACCATTGAAAGTCTATGGCGGAGCTGCCCGTTGTTTTCAATGGGGATTTAGTGAAAAGCTGAGATTTCTTTTTCAATGGATATTTTTGTATTAAAATGATTTAATGTGCATTTGTGTAACTCCGGTTTCTTAGGTCGTAGCAAGTCGCTTTTTGGACCATATGGTGTCCCAGTTCTGGCAATGCGAACTGGGAAGTTTGGACCTGCTAAACCTAACGGAACCGGATATTTTAATACGTTTATGTTTTATGCTTAATAGTGTATCTTAAGGTATGGACAAAGACCAAGAGGAAATTCTTTTGGGCCATAAGGTAGCAGATGGCCCTGGGGACGCCGCTATGTCTAGGATTTAAGTGCTGTTCAAAGAGTTTTATCACCCTCACTGTTTATCCGAAGCCCAAACCAGGGCAGGTCTTAAGTGTTCCAGTTAACACCTTTCAACAAAGGTTTTCCTGCCAGAACTCCAAATGGTAGACTGGCTGGCATTCCTGATGTAAATGTGGGGCTTCAGAAATGAGACCCCCAGAGTTCTACTGCGCATGTGCCAACTAGCAGGGGGGCATGGGTCAGAATGCTTTCCCACGTTAGTGAGTGGCTGGAGGTAATTGTAAACCAATCCCCTGTGCTTAAGGTTAAGAATAGAAGGAGAAAGGTTTATAAACTGCTGTCCACCCAAATATCCTTTGTCTTCGTTTGCTGATATGGTTACCTGATACCACCTGAATGGTTTCCTGATTGCTGAGAAGAAATGCCATGCAATGTCTTGGGCTGATTGCTGCATGAAACTGCCAGTCCAGCTGGGACTGTTTTCATTATTTTCATCTTTTAAGTAAGTGTCTATATTTTGCCTGTTATTTGTACATATTTGCTGTGTTCACCTTTATCAAGGAATAAAATCACTTTATTATATCTTAAGTCTCGTCCCAGTTCAAACCCAGGTATATATATATTTATATATATAGTTTTTGGTGTACAATTACAGCCTGTCGCAAGCTCTCGTGACAAGTATAGCCCCGAGAAACCATCTGGCCCTGGTGCCTTTGATGGTTTAAGTTCTTTAATGGCCTGTGACACTTCTTCTAATGTGAAGTTGGCGCCCAGAACCTCTCTGTCCTGCTCTGTCAATTTCCCCAGCTTTGAGCTGGCCAAGAAATCTCTCAGTGCTCTGCTCGTGTTGTTATTATGTGCCACTTGGGAAGTATATTTTTTCTTACATTTTCTTTTAAAGATTTTTTGCAGTTTTATTTAGTGCACTTTTTGGTAATCAGTTTTAATTGCAGTGTTGCACAAATCAGGGAAAATGTATGTGACAATACGGCAGGGACTTCTGTTCCTATTTTAGTTAATCAGCCCAGTTATTCTAGTGTAGGCTGTATATTTACTCCTTTGTAGACGTTAGTGGTCAGATAGTCATGAGATGCCAATTTCTAGCTGATCCTTTGAATCACTAAAGGGTTAATCACAAAGTAGAACAACAATTATTTGATGAGAAAGTTCTGATCTACTATTGTATGTGCACACTTTGTAATAAGTCATATCTACAGAACAGAATAATATATGAATAACATTGACACAGGGCGAAATGTGATTATCATTACTGGAGTGAGGAGGAAATATTTATTTCCACTTATGAGACATAATTGTAAAATGATTCATTTGGGTGTTTCTTTGCCTTCCTCTGGGTGATTGTCAATATAACTATAATATAACAATGTAACTTTAATAAAATGATTCTGTATCTGGCACAAGTAGAATTTTATAAGGGTCAAACTAAGTGAATATTTGTCTTTCTCATCCAAATGTACTTTGTTGCATTGCAATGTTACATTAATACATTTTCTCACCACAGATTATCTGCAGCACATGACTGATCTGTGAAGAAGAAGCAATATAAGGAATGTCCCAAACATCATAAATTACAGGTGTTAAAGGAAATATGTTTTAAGGACTTCAACATTGCATAAGCCTGTATGAGAACTGGAAGAAGATTACAAGAAACTCGGCAGAGCATTCCTATACATCAACAGCATTTTACTAAACTTAGACATTACAATACCAGACAAGACAAAGAGAGGGTTTAAAGAGCAGGGACATGAATACCATATTTTCCACGGTAGGTTATGGTATACAGCAAATAATCCATACAGAGAAGAAATCCTATATCTGCTCTGAATGTGGGAAAAGCTTCATTCAGAAATCAAATCTTGTTACACACCAAAGAATCCACACGGGGGTGAGACCCTATAGCTGTTCTGAATGTGAGAAAAGTTTCAGTTGTAAAGCTACACTTGTTAGACACCAAATAATCCACACAGGGGTGAAGCCTTATAACTGCTCTCAATGTGAGAAAAGCTTCAGACAGAAATCATGTCTTGTTGCACACCAAAGAATCCACACAGGGGAGAGACCCTATAACTGCTCTGGTTGTGAGAGAAGCTTCAGTCACAAATCTAATCTTATTAGTCATCAAAGAATCCACACAAGGGTGAAACCCTATAACTGCTCTGAATGTGAGAAAAGCTTCCGCAATAAATCTACACTTGATGGACACCAATTAACCCACACAGGGGTAAAGCCTTATAACTGCTCTCAATGTGAGAAAAGCTTCAGACAGAAATCATGTCTTGTTACACACCAAAGAATCCACACAGGGGAGAGACCCTATAACTGTTCTGAATGTGGGAAAAGCTTCAATCACAAATCTAATCTTGTTAGTCATCAAATAATCCACACAGGGGTGAGACCCTATAACTGCTCTGAATGTGAGAAAAGCTTCCGCAATAAATCTACACTTGTTACACACCAAATAACCCACACACGGGTTAAACCCTATAACTGCTCTGAATGTGAGAAAAGCTTCAGACAGAAATCAGATCTTGTTACACACCAAAGAATCCACACAGGGGAGAGACCCTATAACTGCTCTGGTTGTGAGAGAAGCTTCAGTCACAAATCTAATCTTATTAGTCATCAAAGAATCCACACAAGGGTGAGACCCTATAACTGCTCTGAATGTGAGAAAAGCTTCTGCAATAAATCTACACTTGTTAGACACCACATAACCCACACAGGGGTGAAGCCTTATAACTGCTCTCAATGTGAGAAAAGCTTCTGGCATAAAACAGATCTTGTTATACACCAAAGAATCCACACAGGGGAGAGACCCTATAAATGTTCTGAATGTGAGAAAAGCTTCAATCACAAATCTAATCTTGTTAAACATCAAATGATCCACACACGGGTTGCACCCTATAACTGCTCTGAATGTGGGAAAAGCTTCTGTCATAAATCAAGTCTTGTTACACACCAAAACATCCACAAAGGGGTGACCCTGTAACTATTCTGAGTATGAGAAAACCTTTAGTCAAAATCAAATATTTTCAAACAAGATAATTCACTTAGTGAAGGCTTCCTCTAACTATTAATGTGAAAATATACAAAATAAGATTAAAAAACACAAAATAAATAGAATAAAATATTTTAGGGAAATGACAAGTGCCAAATGCTCGCCTTGATATGCAGTTTTTTGCAGCAACACGTTGGCATGCGTTGTACTTTAATGGGGTTATTTACTGTAATAGTGCCAATCAAGAGAACAAGGGACACACACACACCTCAACCACATTATAGCGTGATCCGCTATAACACGGATCTGCTTACAACGCGGTTTGAGCGTGCCAAACTATACACACACACACCTCTTCCTCCTCCTCACCGGAAGTGTTCATTACTTCTGGTTTCCGGCATTCCCGGCAGGTAGCTCTGGGCTGACAGTGTACCCAGGATTGCGCTTCGGTGAGTGTGAGCTCGGTGTATATACAGATATATAATATATACATAATGTGTGTGAGGGAGACAGTCTCACCCGCAGTGCATGGTGCAGGCAGGTCACTGTGACGATCGGGGTTAATCAGGCCAATAATAAAGGCAGTATGCCCAGCCTATTAACCCTAAATTGTGTTGGGACAGAAGGGGTTAATTCTATGTACACCACAAATGTCATATTTGCCCCTACAACACCGTATTGTCCCTGTTTTGCAGTGATTAGCCCTAGCTGCAGTAACAGTAATGTATACAGATTGGGCCAATTGTATTTGAGACACAAGGAGCAAGCTAGCACTCTAATTTTCGGAGTGCAGCTAGCTAAGGATGTACTAAGCCCATACATATTGTTTGGTGTCCCCCACACATACAGAAAGTGTATATATAAACTGTATTTGAGTTATGTTTTAAACTGTACAGGCAGGAAGCTTTTCCTGCCAGCCCAGCAATGAATGTATTAAACATGCATATATGTTAAGAGTAAATGAGCTGAGGGTCTTTCATCTCCGCACTTCAAAGGGCCCCCTGTGAAGTGAATGTCTATGAGAAATTCGAAGTTGAGAAGCCTCAGAGACCCTAGGTGTTCAGACAGCCAGGAAATTGTGAAGTACCAGGAACCGGTCCAACATGTGGACTGTTCACACCTTGTGGCCAAATCCCAGACTTACTGTCCCCAGGTAGGAGGTTTGGCCTGGTATGCTAAAAGGCTCAGGTGTCACCTTGACACATGCTCTGTGCAAACCATGAAGCCACTTTTGCCAGTAGTTCCTAGCATGGCAGAACAGGGATTCGTGGGTTAAATGTTCCCACGGGAGGGATTGGTTGTGCATGTTAGGTACAGGACACTTAACCCTATAAAGATGCCTGCTGCCCAATCCCTGGCAGTTCCATCTAAGATTTTAGACGTCCAAGTAACAGCAGCCGCGGTTCCGGAGTGTGAGGGGTTAATTACACCGTAACAAAGGATCATCCCCCTCTTCCAGAATTCGTTTGTGCTAAGGGTTCCTGAATGAACTCTCTAAGGACTGAACAAACTTTTTCCATTTGGCAAAGATATAGGAGTGGCAACTTGTGCCCCTAGCCAGGAACTGTTACACGGATCCATTTGCGCACCCATTGGCATCGTGCAGGGGTGTCCAGAGACTTTGTTTCGTTCCAGGGACATTTGATTTCGTTCCCTGTACCCAGTAAGTGTTTTATTACGTGTAATTGTGCAAGTATTGTGTGTTTGTCTTAAAAGGAAATAAATTACAATTTATTTTACTCATATTGTGTGCTCAGTCAAGAATCCCGGTATTAATGTGTAGATAAGTTCTTTTCCACCGTGAAAGTCGCACTGCGCAGTGACACTCACAATCTCACTCACTGAAAGGATGTCCCTCTGCAAGTGAGTGCACTCACATGGTGTGATTCGTACTCACACAGGCACACTCGCACTTCTGTGGGGACAGTCACACGTTGGAGTGATGTTACTCATGGAATCACATTTTGTAAGCAGACTCGCACCTTCAGGGTCTCGCTCACATAGGGGCAGTCTAATTTGAAGGCTGGAACTCAAACGTAGTGAGCCACATTCACTAATTGGGGTGTCTCACTCAATAGCATGTCACTTATTGGGGTGTCTCAGTCAATAGCATGTGTCACTTATTGGGGTGTCTCAATAGCATGTGTCACTTATTGGGGTGTCTCACTCAATAGCATGTGTCACTTATTGGGGTGTCTCACTCAATAGACAGACTAACCTACACAGTGTAGTCTCTCTTATGTTGCAGTCGCTCAGAGACTTCCCCCATTAGACAGTCCCACTTATATGAAGTCAGTCTTACTAATTAGATAGTTTGAACTGCAGAGAGTATTACCAGCCAGTTCTCCTGTCACATACACAGCTCTCTCAGGGTTTGTTTATCTGAGTCTTGTGCCTCACAGCCTATTCTTATTCAGTTTGGACATTCAGTATTAGTCTGGTACTGTGTATCTCAGAGATGTTGTCGCAGGGTTGAGGGAAGTACTAGGTGACTACAGTCATCCTGGGAACGGGCCTGTAGAAGGGGTTATTATACCCCGAAACGTTACGTTGCCCCCCCTGCTCTGAACTTTTAACCCCCCGTGTTTCCCCTTTTTCCCTCCCTTGACCCTCCCTCTCCCTTCTCCCCTTCCCTGTCCTTGTCCCTATCCTAGTACATACCTGTAGTGTGTTTTTCGGTCTATGTTTGACCATTGTGTGCATCATTCGTGTACCATTAAATGCGTTTTGGCTGATCCATTTACTTCTTGTTTTTTCCGTTTGAGTGCTGGGAACATTTGTGGTTCATTGATTATTTGGGAGGAAACAGGGTCCTCCCTGTTCCTGTTTGCACCTACTGTTTCTCTTTATACAGACTGTGTGCTGTCTAATATTTTTTGTTAGTTTATCGGTTATGATTATGTTTCATAGGTAACAACACGCCGGTTTGCTTTTATTCTTGGAAAAACGCACATTTGCATGCTCTCCCGACGTTGCGCATAGATTGTGATATTACACACGGTGGGAAGTTTACATTTGACTGTGTGTGCTCCATGAGATCAAAATCATTATCAAGAATCATTTATGCAGTAACTTTGTAGTTCAACTCGTGCTGCTGGGGGATCGCGCGGGGCTGTGGGGGGGATCGTGCGGGGCTGCTGGGGGATCGCGCGGGGCTGCGGGGGGATCGCGCGGGGACGTCGGTGCCTCACTCTTGCCTCCTCCCTCCCCATTCTTCCTCCTCCCCCCTCTCCCTTCCCCCCTCCTCCTCCCACCCCCTTCCTCCTCCCGATCGGGCGCACAGCGGGCATTTTTAAAAAAAATTAGTGTGACCCCGGTTATAGTGCGGTCAGATTGGGTGGCCCCCGAGGATCGCGTTATAACAGGGTTGAGCTATATATATATATATATATATATATATATATATATATATATAAGACACACAGATGAAAAGAACATAGACAATCCCCTTAGTAGCACTCTAAATACACCTAAACTAATCTATAAGATAAAGATGGTTAAAAAGAAACAGATGCTCCGCCAATACAGAAAAATGAACAAGATTTTATTGATTAACCAACAACCTCAACTTAAAAACAAAAAATACTAAAGACAGCCTATGAAAATATATGTGTCAAAATATAAAGAGAGGACTACTAATCAAACACTTTCAGTATTACAAAGAAAAAAAAAAAAACTAAATTGTGTCTAAAAAAGTTCAAATAATGACAACAAAGTAGTTTAGTCTAACTAATATGCAATCACAATATACAAAAAATAAGTCCAAAATGCTGCATCAGATCCATCATAAGTCCCTAAGAATAGAATGATTACATAAGGCTGTAGTAAGTAAACACCTCACCATGTTTCACACCCGTGAGTGGGCTTCTTCCTGGAGTGGTAAAATTTAAATGAAGTGCGTGCGTGTTTTATAGATGGTAAAGTAATTAGTTCCAGCTTTGTTCTTATTTTCCTGTCCAATTAAAGCTACCTGCTAAATGTGAGCTGCGTCACACACAACCAGTGGCAAGCCTTTATTAATCTTCTATTCTGAGGACTTATGATGGATCTGATGCAGCATTTTGGACTTTATTTTTTGTTCCTGTTATAAGCAGACCTGTTGGAAACACATCCTGTAACAATCAATATGGACACAAACTCTACACAATTCTAGGTGCAGCTGATTATTACCCTCCTCTTACTGTTTTGGGCATTACCTGTCCTTGCAGTGCTGCACTTTGTGGTGTTTTCACTATGTATGACTCTGTTTGCTAATATGTCTTTATTAGTCATATTTTTCTTTATTTGCTGCATCAGTTCTCATTGATTTCTTTTGGGGAAATGCTGTTCAGGGTATAACTATTATTATTGTTATATTTTTTCCCTGTTGCTTTATCTCCCTTTTTTATTCTTTTCCCCTCTTTTTTGGTACTACATACTAATTTTTCCTGGCTATATACTGGGTCATTGACTATATACTTTTTTCAACGCATGATTTATATTCTTTCATGCAATATGTCAGTGGGAATATATTTTGTATTGCCTATTATGTTAACTAAACTACTTTGTTGTCATTATTTAAACTTTATTTAGACACATTTTATTTTATTTTTTTTTCTCTTTTGTAATACTGAAAGTGTTTGATTAGAGTCCTCTCTTATATTTTTGATACAATATATTTTCATTACGTCGTCTTTATTTTTTATGTTTTAAGTTATGTGTGTCTGTTGTTTATAATCAATAAAATCTTGTTTCATTTTTTCTTATTCGGCGAGCATCGTTGTTCTTTTTTAACCATCTTTATCTTATGGATTAGTTTAGGTGTAATTTAAGAGTGCTACTAAATTGGGATTGTCTATGTTCTTTTCATCTGTGTGTCTTATATAGTTTTCACTATCCCCTAGCACCATCAGGTCCTATTTAATTTATATACTGACTTTAATTGGGGTATATATTTTATTTTACCCTTATAGTTAGTTTTATTAAAGGGCTTGAGTTAACCTTATATATTATGTGTTGAGCAACTTCTCCTTTTGTGTGTTCTATATATATATATATATATCCAATATCAACTGCATTATACACCCATATGGTTCTGTTAACAAGAAATATATAAAATATCTAGGAGTCCACATAACCAAGAACATCAAAGACATTTAAAATGCAAATTATCCCAACCTAATTTGGACGTTGATAGCTGACCTCCATAAATGGTCCTCTGTACGAATATCCTGGATAGGTAGGATACATAGCGTCAAAACGAACCTACTCCCCCGTATCCTATACCTTTTCCAGACGTTACCAGTGCCACTCAGACTGAAGGATTTACTCTCACTTCAGTCTGAAAATCTCTAAATTTATCTGGGGAGGGAAAAAACCGAGAGTCAATAAATTAAATATGAAAAGATCTGTCCTAGCGGTACCCTGCCTGCTCTCATACTGTACTACAAAGCGGCTCAATTAAGCCAAATTGTTCAATGGCAATCTAATCCACACCTAAAACGGTGGGTGGAATTAGAGAGTGCTGCCTGCGCTCCTTTAAAATTACACAACTTGATTTGGCTACCTAAAACAGCACGACGATCTGCTGACATGCCGCTTTCCTCAATGACCAAGTCGCTGACTATCTGGGAGGTCAATAAGACTAAACACTCCCTCACAACGATTAATTCTTCAATGTCCCCAATTTGGAACAATCCCAAGTTCGCTCCTGGCCTACTAGAGGGAGATGCATCAATTTGGAAACAAAAAGGTTATATACGAATCAAAGATCTAGAGGGATACAATAGCAAGATTAAAACGTTTGATCACGTCAGACTAGAAAAAGATATACCCCACTCAGAATGTTTTAGGTACATCCAGCTCCGAGCATTTTATAACAAATCTGCCCCATAACCCCCCCCCTGACGTCATTCGAAAAGCTCTGTCTGGCAGAGACCGACACAAAGAGACTCACATCACAACTGTACAAAGAAGTAGTCGATTCTGCGAGCTCTAGACAACAGCCACCATCATTTAGAACCCAATGGGAAAGAGACCTGGGAGAGACATTAGAGGACGACGAGTGGAACGCTATATACCTGGCCACGGCAAAAAGCTCCATATGTACCACATTAAGGGAGAACGCATATAAGGTCCTAATGCGGTGGTACCTCACCCCAATGAAATTAGGCAAGTTCGTGCCTGGATCCTCCTCGCTATGCCCCAGGCAGTGCGGAGGATCGACCGATCTGTTACATATGCTGTGGTCTTGCCCGAGGATCTCCCCACTATGGGAAGAAATCAGAAATTGGATACAGAGGATCTTCGACCTCACTATTCCCCCAGACCCATGGCTATTCCTCTTGAATAGACAGTTAACGGCCTGTCCAAAGCAAACAATAAACTAATAGCACATTTTGCAATAGCCACGCGGAGCGAGATCGCAGCACTATGGAAACGCCCCGAAATTCCAAGTATCCCAAAGATTCGAAATCGAATGTGGTTTATCTGTCAGATGGAAAAGTTGACGAGTCTAGTTAACGACACTGGCACCAAATATCTCAAAGTGTGGACGCCTTGGTTGGTGCAGACGGATATCCCCGGGGTTGAGAGAAACACAATCTGGCTGTGATAGATGCAGATGCGTTCTCCTTTAGGAGTGGAAATCTAGCAAACAACGACTACGCAGACAAAAAGGCAGAAAGCCTACAGAGGTGATAATTCAGGGAGGACGCAACCCACAAAAAGCCTTACCAGGAGCAGATGAGGGATCTAGCATGAGCTGAGGCTCCTCTCTTGTTCGCACCACCCCTTACTCCCTCTCTATCCTCCCCACCCCTTCCTCCCCCCCCCTCCTTTTTTTATTTTTTTATGTTTGATTTTGTTTTTACCAATCCGAATTATTGGTTTTATGTGAATTATGCTATCTTTATTACTAGCCCACCCAGAACAACCCGGTTAAGTAGGGCCCGAAAAACCGGAATATATATCTCACGAATGGACATACGGTACTGTTTATAGCGGAGATTAACATCAAGATTATATGTAATGTACACCGTATTTTGTATCACTTGTTTGGAAAAAATGCAATAAAATATAAGTTACAGAAAAAAAAAATTAGTGCGACCCCGGTTATAGTGCATTCGGATTGGGTGGCCCCCGAGGATCGCGTTATAACGGGGTTGAGCTGTATATATATATACATATATCCAATATCAACTGCATTATACACCCATATGGTTCTGTTAACATCATACTTTTAATAAAGACATTGCTTTTAATTAAACCTCAATTAACAACATACAGTATATTACATTTGCATGTAAAATTACTAGTCATTTAACATTTTCAATTCCTACATTCTAATTATTACAGGAAAAATAGGAATATTTCTTTCATTGGTTTCAAGATTATATGGAAGATTATTTATGCAACTTTAACAGTGTGACGCTGAGGGGTAACCAGGCTCACTAATAAAGGTTAAGCCCACTTGGTTGCCCCTGAGCTGAGTTTGGGGGTCCAAGAGTGTTAGCTCTTGGACCTGCCTGTTGTACATGTACTGCTATGCAATGTATGTAAAATGTGCGCCAATAAAGAATGTTTGTGTTTTTACCTTTCCAGGAGTGCTAGCAAGCAGAGATTTCTGGGCTATGAGTTTCAGAGTAGGTTTTGTGGAGAAACTTCTTTCCGATGTTGGCTATGTAGTGGGGTCTAGGTCAGATTCTCGGTTACATGGAAGCACAATGCTAGGTCAAAATCCTACCCTGAAAACTTTCTTGCTCTCTTCCACGCTGTTTCTATTATATAGGGAGAAGCATATATTCAGAAGAATTCCCCTATTTGGAGTAATTCATGCCAACTAGTAGACACATAAACCTCTAATTTATGGGATACCAGATAAGTATTCATAGTCATTTCATATAAATTTGATATTCAAAACTAAAAATAGAAGAATAATTTACAATGGATTATTGCTTGTATCAATTACGGAATTTTCTTTCCACAAACAGCTAAAGTAAGATACAATCAATGTATCTATCTACTATACTCATTAGCTAACCAATTGTTAAGAAACTGTTAAACTCTTCATCATTCATGTTTGTTATTGGATCTACCCTACTCAAGCCATACTTACTAAGTGTTAATTAGTACAAATTTCATCTATGTACAATTAGATCAATTGGGGTATTTTGATATCCTTAGATATACCCTTTAGTCCGTTTAATCAAAAAAAAGGACATCAACTGTAAGTTTGTTTTAATAATTTAATGTATAAATGTCAGTTATTTTATTTTATGTCATTGTGTGTTGGCAAGTATCTATTCACGGAGATCTAGTATTAGGTGTTCACATGTGCACAAAATTTGAGCAGCTAGTCATGCAGATTGCCTACACACTGTTTGCCTGTTAATCAATCCAGCTAATTGGACTCGTGGGTGTATATATTATGCTATACCACACACCCAGAGCCCAACCCCTGAAGAAGTCAGTTAATCTGATGAAACGCTTAGGGAAGGTGTGCAGTGGACCTTCACAAACGCTTGCTACAGAACTGCTTGGGATCTTTACCGGTCCGGTATCCAGCACGATTTTCGTGACGTCATCTGCTGGTCCGCGGCATCTACCGTCCCCGGTGGGAACCAAAGAGCATCTGTTGGTGTGTATCCGGTGAGAGATCATCGCGGTGTGCCTGATACGTCAGTTCCTGCAGGCGGTGAACAACGAAGGCAGCATTCTGATCCAGTGGTGTCACGGAGTGAATACAGCAGCGAAGCAGCGTTTCCTGGTCCTAGGAGCATGAGTATATCTCATAACATGCTTTTAATTGTTCTATGTTTGTGAGTTCATTTTTATTGAGATTTTTGGGAATTAAATATTATCGATTTTGCACAGTAATGCACTAGGATTTGGCGCTTTTTTTCTTCTTTTATATATATATATATATATATATATATCTTTGGACAGATCGTTTTGAATGAAAATCACAACATATGAGTTAACTAGCTCAAACACTGAACTTCATGTCCACTTGATCAGTACTGATGTACATATTGGTGAAAAACTCATTTTAAAGCTAAACAAGAAAAATATCTAGAGATTCATATAACAATCATAGGTGGAAATATACAAAAAAAATGAGAGGAAGACAATACCTCCTACTGAAGTCACATAACATACCCAGAAAAGCAGAGATTGCTAGTCTTTAAATCCCATTACAGGAACTTACTTTAAAAAAGGGGCTAATTCGATGTGTTCGTTGAGACCACCAGGAGATTT
>WSYH01005302.1:27272-45559 GCA_036426205.1 Ascaphus truei | reverse complement strand
CAGTCACCTGGAGAGAGAGGGGGGAGATTACACCCCGAATACGTGCATCCCCCATAATCTTCACTTGGCCGCCCCTCCCTGTACCACCCCCTCCCACCCTGCCTCGCGCTCTCCTCTGTGCTCCCCCTCCCTGCCCCGCGCACATCCCCCCTGCCCCGCCCGCCTGGCCCTGTACCTGTCAGACTGTAGGTCACTGTGCCGTTCTCGCCCTCGTCAGGGTCCTTAGCGATCAGGGACGCCACAAAAACCCCGGGTGTTTTCCCCTCCATCACCTGTGGGAGAGCAGATGTTACTAGGTAACTGGGGGGGTGGGGAGGGGGAGGGGGGACAGGGGGTGGTCTCTGTGATGCCCCAAACAGGGCGTAGGGAAGCAGTGGTTCTGTGAGTGTAAAGAGCAGAATCATCGCACAAGGGAGACACATCCAACTGCAAATGTTTTCTGCTCTTACCCCCTATATTCTGCTCTTAGTCCCCATCTTCTCCTCTCCCCCCCATTCTCTGCCTCCTACCCCCAATTATTATGCCTAACACCTATATTATGTCCTTACCCACTTCATATTCTCGCTCTAAACCCTTCATCTTCTGCTCATACAACAAATCTTCGCTCTAAAACTTCATCTTCTGTTGTCACCCCCCATATTCTGCTCTCACCCCAAACTTCCCTCCTCCCCATTTCTGCTCTTACCACCCAAATCTTCTGCTCTAATCCTTCATCTTCTGACATTTTTTTTCTTACCACCACATCATTCTGCCTCTCCCCCCCAATCTTACCCTTCACCTATATTCTGCATCTTAACCCCAATCTTCTGTTCTTAACCCTTCATCTTTGTTCTTACCCCTTCATCTTCCTGCCTATTAACCCTTCAGTATTCTGCTCTACCTTCATTTTCTTTCATCTCCCCCACAAACTTCAACTATCCCCCCATCTTTGCTCTTACCCCCCCCCATCTTCTGCTCTTACCCCCAATTTCTGCTCTACTATACCATTCATCTTCTGCTCTAATCACCATCTTATGCCTTAATCCCGCATCTGTAATCTTACCCCCATTCTTCTGATCTAACCCCTTCATCTCTGATCCTACCCCTTCAATCCTTAGGATCTACCTCATCTTTGATCTTACCCCCCCATCTTCTGCTGTAAACCCCACATCTCTGATCTAACCCCCATCTTCTGCTTTACCGAAACTTATCTTTCGCTCTGAGCCCCCATTCTTCGTTACCCACATCTTTGCTCTTACCCTCATCTTCTGCTATTACCCTCCCATATTCTGCTTAATCACATATTCTCCTCTTATTACCCCCTATATTCCGACGGGTTTTCGCTGTGAACTATGCACTACCCAGAGGAGGGCGCGAGCCAAGCGGGCGCCGCGGATCCCCCGCTAGGGGACCGCGGACCACCATCGAGCAGGCGGACGACGGACACCCCTCGTAGAAGAAGTAGCGGCACAGCATGAGGAGGAGAGGAGAACACAGCGAGGCGACGCAGCAACAACAGAGAAGCCGGCGGAGTAGAGCCCAGCCACAGAGGAGACGCAGGAGAACAAAAGGAGGCTTTTTTTGGAGGTGCGAAACACCACATTGACCCGGCCTGCGTGGTGTCGTGAAATCAAAAGAGGAGGTAAGCCCAGACCCCCCAGAGGCGGAGCCGCGAACCCCTCCATTTCTGCTCGTCCCAATGTTCGTCTCCTTCTTCCCCCCATTTTCTCCTCTTACACCCCATCTTCTCTCATCCCATCTTTGCTCTTACCCCCATCGTTTGCTTAACCCCCAGCTTTGTTCTAATCCACCCCATCTTGCCTGAGCCCCCAGTGCGGCTCTCACCCCCCCATCTGGGGGCTGTTTTTCCGTTGTTTTAAAAGCCCATCTTCTGCTCTTAGCCCCTAGTTCTGCGCTACCCCCAATATTTATGCCTTACCCCATTATTATGCCTATTCCCCCCATATTCTGCTATTACCCCCCCATATTCTGCTATAACCCCCCCATATTCTGCTCTTACCCCCCATATTCTGCTCTAACCCCTCGTCTTCTGCTCTTACCCCCATATTTTGCTCTTACCCCCCATATTCTGCTCTTACACTCCCATATTGCTCTTTACCCCCATATTCTCCTCTAACCCCTAGTCGATGTCCTCGTAACCCCTCCATATCTGCTCTTACCCCTACCATTTCTCATCGTACCCCCCAGCTGTATTCCTCTTACCCCCCCATCATCTATCTGTCAACTCAAACACATGATTCCCAGAGTTATGACCCCCCAAGGGCCTCATACATAGGTACATAATTACAACATAGGTACATAGTAGGATGAGGGGGTTGAAAAAAAAAAGACATAGGTCACAACCTATGCTAAATTTAGACAACAGAGACTGTATCTATATCTATAAGACTTATTGATCCCGAGGAAGGCAAACAAAAAAACACCAGTTAAGGGGACAAAATGAATTCCTTCCTGACTCAAGAATTTAGCAATCGGATTAATCCTGGATCAACATCCTTACCATGTATAATTATTTGCGTATATCCCTGTATACCTTCCATCTAAAAAGATGTCCAACCTTTTTGAACAAATCTATTGTATATTGCCTCAACAGTTCTCCATGGGTAATGAATTTGTTTGCATGGTTATTGGTAAAATTTCCTTTCCTCCAACCTGTAAGGAATGGGGCGAGTCATTTGTAGTGCTTCGTGGGATGAATAGTTCTTTTGAAACTCCTTTGTATTTTTCCCTGAATATATTTGGATATAGATCTCATCTCCATCTTAAGACGCCTTTTTCTAACTGTAAATAAATCTAATTTTGCTAGGCCTCTCCCATACAGTTAGCGGTCCATCCCCTTTAGTAACGGTGGGTGTACTTACTATGCAACCTCTTAAAGGTGGCATAATTATGTTTTCTTACCTTCCATCCATTGCCCGTTGATGCAAGATTAAGATCGTGTTTGCCTTTTGAGCTACTGATGGCTTTTGGGAAATATTTGCTAAGTCTGCTGTCTACAAGCACTCCTAAAATCCTTCCTCCATCAAGGATTCCCCAATATAGCTCCATTCATTTGTAAGTCGCCCGGTTTATTCTTGTATCCGAAATCGCATAACCTTAACCCATTTATCTGTATTAAACCTACATCGCCATTTACTGCCCACGTTTCCAGTCTCTCCAAGTCCTTCTGAATGAGAAATTACATACTTGCCTCTGATTCGATTAACCTTACACAATTAGTATCATCAGCAAAGATGGAACTTTGCTTTCTCGATCCCAACATTTCAAGTCATTAAAACAATGTTAAAAAGCGGGTTTCCAGTACCGATCCTTGATGGGTACGCCATCACGATTTAGCTTCTTCCACCGAAATAATCCTCTTTATTTACATTTATGACAACCCTCTGTTTCTGGTCGTTAACCAGTTTTCAATACCAGGTGTTCATTATTATTACTGAGTCAAAAAGCGTAAGCGGTGACTCTACTTTCTATTGGCCAATCCCTTTTTTCATAGTCAATTTTGCTCATTGAATTGCCCTTTGCAATTTTGGGTTACATTTCTTATAATTTATCTGATACGATGTCTCCGTCCCTTCTGACTTAAAGAATTTAAACGCCTTCCTCTTCTTGTCCATTTCCTCCCCTACCTGTTTATTTAGCCTCTTTCCTCCTCTGAGACCATTTCCCTCCCCCCCCTGGTCTCTCCTCTGCTTAGCTACTCTTTTCCCTCCTCTCTCTTCTTCCCTCCCCCCTCCCCATACCTGCAGGGGTATCTCTCGCCTGGCCTTGGGGTGCAGGAACATGGGGGGATTGTCATTTTCATCCAGCACCGTGACATGGACGGTCCCCGTGACACTGCGGGGGGGCGCCCCCCCATCTTGTGCTATGACCAGGAGTTGGTACGTGGCCTGGATCTCCCGGTCAAGGCTCCTTCTCACAGACAGCTCCCCTAGGAGACAGGACAGAGGGGGACAGAGTGAGGGGGAGGGGGGACAGTAAGTGGAGAAGAGGAATACAGTAAGGGAAGAGGGGTGGGGGCACAGTAAGGGGAGATGGGGACATAGTAAGGAGAGAGGGGGGACACAGTAAGGGGAGAGGGGGGACACAGTAAGGGGAGAGGGGGAAACACAGTAAAGGAAGTGGGGGAGACACAGTAAGGGAAGAGGGGGGCCGTCAAATTGACAACACACCCAAAGTCCCCCGTCCTCCCACAGACTCGGCGCTTCAAGGGGTCTCCACCTGTTAGGCACCATCATTTTCACTGGCCCCCCCAGTGCCGTGTGGAGCCGTGATGTGGGAGCCAGACGGACAGTTCGTGCGCTAACGAGCTAACTCTCTAGGGCCTTCAGCTGGATTGGCTCCCGGAAGACAGCTTACGAGTCACCCTGGTGTTCGCTGAGCCAAGAGCGCTCACGGATACAGAGCTGCTGGCGTGTGGACGGGGGGACACCCCCCTCTCCTGCCTCTATGGACTCGAGTCACTGTCCCTGTGATGACAGGAGGGTCTGAGTCCGGACTGTCGGTGCATCCGATTATCGTTGTGGAGGTGCGGCCGAGGGAATCCCCCGACTCCAGGAGGCCTCTCCTCAAGGACAGGTCCTGGGGCGCTAGCGGGGGGAAGCTCCCCAGGGAGGAGATGGAGTTATCGTTACCGGTTGCGGCCAGATGTGTAGTCGCGGTGGGTTTGGTGTGGAGCGGACACGGGTTGGGTCTGTACGTGCGAGGGCGCGCTGGAAGGGAGAGCGGCGAGATGTACCTTGCTGCGCCTGGTTGGCTTTCGGGGGGTCCAGCACCCGCACTGCCACCTGCACAGTGCGCGTCCGGGTGACAGACGAGAATGACAACGCCCCACGGCTCAGCCCGAGGACAGGTACTTCCTGAGCGTCCCCGAGAACCGACTGGCAGGTCAGAGCGTGGAGAGTGAGCGCCTCAGCACAGGGATGCCGGGCAGATTACGGGCGCGCATCTAGCGATACGCTACCGGTACCGTGCGCAGGAGACGGAACTTCCCTACACCGCTCACACAGGTGGATATGCGACTCTAAGCGCTCCTGCCCACATACTGTGTCCCCCCTCACTGAGCCGCCCCTCCACCTTACTGGTCCCCGCCCTCTCCCCTCTGTCCCCCCTCTCCCCTTACTGCGCCTCCCCCTCTCACCTTACTGCGCCGCCCCCTCTCCCCTTACTGTGTCCCCCCCTACTCCCTTGGCTTACTGTGTCCCCCTCAAACTGGAGCATCCCCTCCCCTTACTGTCTCCCCCTCTCCCCTTACTGATGTGTCTCACCTCTCCCCTTACTGCCCGACCCCTGCCACCTACTGCCCTCCCCTCCACCAGCTGATCCCCGTCCTCATCACCTGTGTCCCCCTCTCCCGCCACTTACTGTGTCCCCTCTCACCCTTACTGTGTCCCCCTCTCCCCTTACTGTGCACCCCTCACTGAGCTCCCCTCCCCTTACTGTCCCCCCTCTCCCCTTACTGCGCCTCCCCCTCTCCCCTTACTGCGCCTCCCCCTCTCACCTTACTGCGCCTCCCCTCTCTACTGTCGCCCCTCTCCCTACTGGTCACCCCTCACTGAGCATCCCCTCCCTTACTCTCCCCCCTCTCCATATGTCTCCCCCTCTCCCTCTTACTGCGCCTCCCCTCTCCCTTAACTGCGCCTCCCCCCTATCCCCTTACTGCGGCCTCCAACCCTCCCTACCTGCGTCCCATCTCCCCTTACTGTGTCCCCCTTCTCCCCTCTACGCCGGTCCCCCCCCTCTCCCCCTACTGTGTCTCCCCCTCTCCCCTTACAGTGTTCCCCCCTCTACTTACTGTGTCTCCCCCTCTCCCCTTACTGTCCCCCCTCTCCCCTTACTGCGCCTCCCTCTCCCCTTACTGCACCTCCCCCTCTCACCTTACTGCGCCGCACCCTCTCACCTTACTGCGTCCCCCTCTCCCCTTATATTGTGTCCCCCCCTCCCCTTACTGTCTCCCCTCTCCCATAATGCGCCTTCCCCTCTCCCATTATGCGACTCCCCCCTCTCACTACTTGCGCTCCCCCATCTCACCTTAATGTGTCCCCCCTATACACCTCAACTGTTGTCAACCCTCACTGACGCGGCCTCCCCTCCCTTACTGTACCCCCTCTCCCCGTACGGTCTCCCCATATCCCTTACTGTGTACCCCTCTCCCAGATTGTGTCCCCTCCCCCCTAATGTGTCTCCCCCATCTCCCCTTACAGTGTACCCCCCTCTCCCCTTACTGTGTCTCCCCTCTCCCCTTACTGTCCCCCCTCTCCCCTTACTGTCCCCCCTCTCCCCTTACTGCGCCTCCCCCTCTCCCCTTACTGCACCTCCCCCTCTCACCTTACTGCGCCTCCCCCTCTCACCTTACTGTGTCCCCCTCTCCCCTTACTTCTGTGTCCCCCCATCCCTTACGGTCCCCCCTATCCCCTTACTGCGCTCCCCCTTCTCCCTTTACTGCGGCCTCCACTTCACCTACTGCGGCCTCCCCCTCTCACCTTACTGTGTCCCCTCTCCCCTTACTGTGTCACCCTCACTGAGCCTCCCTCCCCTTACTGTCCCCCCTCTCCCCTTACTGTCTCCCCCCATCCCGTACTGCCCTCCCCCTCTCCCGTAATGCGCCTCACTCTCTCAACCTGACTGTGTCCCAATCCTCACCCTTCCTGTGTCCCCCCGCCTCTCCCCTACCCTCGTGTCCCCCTCTACCCCCTACTGTGTCGCCCCTCTCCCCTTACAGTTCCACCCTCTCCCCTTGCTGCCGTCCCCCTCTCCACTTACTGTTCCCCCGCTCACCATACGTGTCTCCCCCCCTCTCCACTTCTGTGGTCTCCCCCTCTCCCCCTTACTGTGTCCACTCACCAGTTTTTTTCTCCCCTTACCAGCGGTCTCCCCCTCTCCCCATTACTGTGTCTCCCCCCTTGCCAGTACGGTGTCTCACCCACTTCCTTGACGTGTTTCCCCTTCCCCTTTACTGTGTCCCCTCTCCAAGGAAGGGGGGGGAACTATAAGAGGACGAGGGAAGAGTGCGGGACCTATGATGGCGCGAGGATAGATGACTACTCCGGGGAGAGATAAAGAAAAAAGGGCGATGAACATCGGTTTCTATCCGACGAGAGTGCCAAAGGGCCACCTTGACACGGTGGGAGGTAATCACGAAACCCATGTGTCACACGAAGCATTGGAGAGTACGGAGGAAGCACAAGGTTGGAGAAGGTTAGACGGAGAATGGGTAATAAAAATAAAGAAGGCTTGAAGGCGGGGCCAGAGACAAAGGAGTGTACAATGCGGGGGCCAGGATAGGGTTCAGCGTAGGGAGTCCGACACCGAGCAGGATGTGGAAAAGCTGGAGAACATGAGAAGAGGATAACAGAACCGGGCGCAGGTGGGAGAGTGGCACAAAACAACCACCATTTCTTGATGCCATCTTAAGTACTCATTGGACCGGATGTATTCGACTTTTTCCTCTACGCTGGCAGCAGACGTAGCGAATTAATCAGCGAGTTACACCCAGTTACGGCCTTGTCTCTAGGAATGCTCAGCAAGAGGGTCTTGTAATAGAAGACCACAACAGAGTCCGGCAAACGAGAAAGTCAGGGTGCGAACTTGAGGCGAGTACAAGTAACTAGGGTTAAAGGTGGTGGGAAATAATAATGGGTCGTGGGTAAGACAACGATGCCTTTTTCAGTAAATCTGATTGGTGCGTCTCTGGTTAAAATACGAACCGCACCCCATGATATAACCTCCTCGCTCTTTACTAGGTGGTCTTTTAATACCATATGCGAATGCGGAGAATATCCTTCCTCGGGAAATATTGGGTTCATGAAACTAGTTTCGGAGGAATTGGAGCGATAACGTGTAAAGACAGGTACGGCTGTTGCGTGGTGAAGATAGGTAGGTGAGAACGAAGAGCAGGGAGGGCAAATAGTGGAATAGCAAGCGGACCGTATAGAGGGTCGTTTATGACATCTCCCTTGTCCCCCTCTGCCAGCATATTGTTCCCTCACACCCGCCCTCCCCACAAACTTAAAGTACTAAATTCCGGGCAAGATAAATCGACAAGACGCTGAGGAGTGTCCATGCAAGATACTCTCAGAGCCAGCGGACGACTTGTGAGAATCACAGTGAATTAATGTGAACGAGCCAACATAGTCAGCGGAGTAAATGCCAGCAGAAAGCGACATAACCACAGTCGGCCACTTAAACTCCCCCCAACCCCCCCTCCCCCCCCGCCCACCCATCTCCATTGACTGTGACACCCACCCCCTCTTGACTATGAAGTATCCTCCTATTATACACTCCCTACTGTCCCCCTCCCACCCACTTGTCCCCCCTGTCCTGTTATAGGGGACGCTGTTTCTGTGAGAAGGAGCCTGACCGGGAGATCAGCACGTTACCCAACTCCTGGTCATAGCACAAGATGGGGGGGGCGCCCCCACGCGGTCACGGGGACCGTCCCATGTCACGGTGCTGGATGAAAATGACAATCCCCCCATTCCTTGGCACCCAAGGCCAGGCGAGAGTACCCTGCAGGTATGGGGAGGGGGGAGGGAAAGAAGAGAGAGGAGGGACACAAGAGTAGCTAGCAGAGGAGAGAACAGGGGGGGGGGGGATAAGGGAAATGGTCTCCGAGGAGGAACGAGGCTAAAATAAAACAGGTAGGGGAGGAAATGGACAGGAAGAGGAAGGCGTTTTTTTAAATTCTTTAAGTCAGAAGGGACGGAGACATCGTATCAGAATTAGAAAAATGTAACACAAATTGCAAAAGGCAATTAAATGAGCAATAAATGGAGAACTGAAAAAAGGATTGCATGAAAGTAAGGTCTCAACCCTTACTTTTGGACCTCTCAGTAATAATATATGACACCTGGATTGAAAACTGGTTTTAAAGGCCAGACAAGGGGGTTGTATAAATGGAACTTTTTCAGGTTGTTGGGCTAAGTCGTGAGTGGCAGTACTCAGGGATCGGTACGGAACCCCTGCTTTTTAACTTGTTTATTAATGAATTGAGGTTGGTGATAGAGAGCAAAGTCTCCATCTTGCTTATGATACTAAATTGTTGTAAGGAATCTATAGAATCAGAGCATGAGCTAATTTCTCTCAGAGGATTGAGAGCCTGTTGAACGGGGGCAGGGTAAAGGCAGATGAAGGGGGGTTTAATACAGATAAATGTAAGGTTAGCATTTCGTTGATAAAGAATAAACGGCGACTTAAACCCATTAAATGGACCGATATATTGGGGGAATCCTTGAATGGAGAAGGATTTAGGAGTGCTTTTGTAGGCACAGCCGATACTTCAGCCCAATACCGTTCCCAAAGCCATTCAGTAGCTGCAAGGCAACAAGATCTTATCTTGCATCCAAAACGGGCACTGCGCATGGAGGGAAGAAATGAAAAGAAAACATAATTAGCCCCTTTAGGTGCAGGAAGAGCCCCCAAATTAATTAAGGGATGGGAACAAGCTAACTCCCCTATGGGGAGAGGCTAGCAAAATTCGATTTATTTACATTAGAAAAGAGGCGTCTTCAAGAGGGGACTTATGATATCTATATTACAAATATATTCAGGGACAATACAAGGAGCTTTAAAAGAACTATTCAATCCCACGAGACAGTACAAAGGACTCGGACATTCCGTAAGGTTGAGAAAGGAAATTTTCCACCAGCCAACCAAATTCATTACCCATGGAGGACTGTGAGGCAGATACAATATTCTTTGTTCAAAAAAGGACATTGGACCCCATCTTTTTAGAGGGAAAGGTATACAGGGCCTTCCAAATAAGTATACATGGGAAGCGATGTTGATCAGGGACTTAATCCGATTGTGAATTCTTGGAGTAGGGAAGGATTATTCATTTTTCCCCAATGGGGTTTTTTGTTTGCCTTCCTTCGGACAATAAGTAAGTATAGATATAGGATAAGTAGGCGTGTTCTAAATTAGCATAGGTGAAACTATGTCCTTTTTTTTCAACCTCATCTACTATGTAACTGGGGGGTTGTAAATAGGTAAATATGTAGGAGGGCAGGGGGGGAGTTGGGAGTAAGAGGGGAAGATGGGGGGGGGGGGAAGAGGAGAAGATGGGGGGGTAAGAGGAGAAGATGGGGGGGTAAGAGGAGAAGATGGGAGGGGTAAGAGCAGAATATGGAGGGGTTAAGAGCAGACGATTAGGGGGTTAGAGGAGAATATGGGGGGTAAGAGCAGAAAGGGAGGATACAGAGCATGAACATATGGGCCGGGTATAAGAGCAAAATATGCGGTTGGTCCCCTAAGAGCAAGAAGAGAGGGGTTTTATAGAGCAGATATGGGGGGTAAGAGCAGGAATAGGGGGGGTTATAGCAGAAACCCCCCCCCTATGGGGGCCCCGCCCCCACCGGTATGAGTCCCAATAGACAGAACTATGGGGGGGTAATAGCAGAATATGGGGGTAAGAGCAGAATATGGGGGGTAAGAGCAGAAGATAGGGGCTAAGAGAAGAGATAGTGGTGCTAAGAAGCAAAAAGATGGGGGGTTGCCCGAGCAGAAAGGGGGGCTAAGACGCAGACGATGGGGGTGGGGTTAAAAGAAGATGGGGTTAGAGCAAAAGATGGGGGTAAGAGCAGAAGATGGGGATGAGGAGAAGATGGGGGGGTAAGAGGAGAAAAAGTAACATATGGGGGAAGAGGAGAAAGAGATGGGCCACCCAGGGAAGAAGAGGCAGAAGATGGAGGGGGTTAGAGCAGAATATGGGGGGTAGGAGCAGAAGATGGGGGGGTAAGAGCAGAATATGGTGGGTAAAAGCAGAAGATGGGGGGCTAAGAGGAGAAGATAGGGGGAAGAGCAGAAGATGAGGGGGTTAGAGGAGAATATGGGGGATAAGAGCAGAATATGGGGGTGTAAGTGTAGAAGATGGGGGTAAGAGGAGAAATGGGGGTAAGAGGAGAAGATTGGGATTAGAGCAGAATATGGGGGGTTGTTTAAGCGGAGAAGTTTAGAAGAAGATGGGTAAGAGAGAATATGGGGAATTAGAGCAGAATATGGGGGTTATCCGGTAAGGGATGGTTGAAGAGAGGAAAGATGAGGGTAAGAAAGAGCAGAAGATGCGGGGAGACGAAGATTTGGGGGCTCAGAGCAGAAGATGGGGAGGTAAAGCAGAAGATGGGGGGTTAGAGCAGAAGATGGGGGGTTACAGCAGAAGATGGGGGGTAAGAGCAGAAGATGAAGGGGTAAGAGCAGAAGATGAAGGGGTAAGAGCAGAAGATGAAGGGGTTAGAGCAGAAGATGGAGGAGTAAGAGTATTAGAAGAGGGGGACTTAGAGCAGAAGATGGGGATAGAGCAGAAGATGAAGGGGTTGAGCAGAAGATGGGGGCGTAAAGAGCCCCGAGATGGGGGGTAAGAGCAGAAGATGGGGGGAGAGGGGAAGTTGGGGGGGAGAGGAGAAGATGAAGGGGTAAGAGCAGAAGATGAAGGGGTAAGAGCAGAAGATGAAGGGGTAAGAACAGAAGATGAAGGGGTAAGAACCCCAGAGATTGGGTTGGATAGAGCAGAAGAACCGGGGAGAGGGGAAAGTTGGGGGGAGAGCAGGAAGATGGGGGGTAAGAGCAGAAGATGAAGGAGTTAGAGCAGAAGATTGGTGGTAAGAGCAGAAGATGGGGGAGAGGGGAAGTTGGGGGGAGAGCAGAAGATGGGGGGTAAAACAGAAGATGAAGGGTTTAGAGCAGGCAAGATTGAGGTAAGATGCGAAGAGAAGGGTTTAGACGCAGAAAGAAGATGAAGGTGCGTATTGGTAAGAGCAGAAGATGAAGGGGTTAGAGCAGAAGATGGGGCTTTCCCGTTTGTAGAGCAAGAAGTTATGGGGGGGAGAGGAGGGGGAGAGGGAAGATGGGGCACCTACTAAGAGCAGAATATAGGGGAAGAGCAGGAAAACATTTGCAGTTGGATGTGGTCTCCCCTTGTGCGCCCCCCCCATGAGTCTGCTATTTACACATAACAGAAACAAGGCTTCCCTCCCCACGCATGTTTGGGGCACATAACAGAGACCACCCCCCCTGTCCCCCTCCCCCTCCCAACCCCCCCCCAGTTACATAGTAAAATCTGCTCTCCCAAAGGGCTAAGGGTGGGGAGGCGCAAAAAAAAAGGAAGGGGGTGTTGGTGTGAGCCACCACCGCTATCGTCACACAGGGTTGGGTTCAAAATCTACGATATTATGCTTCTCACGACGGAGTAGGATGGAAACAGGGAGCGAGTAAGTGAGAAGCGAGGGAAGATATTTAGTAAAGGAAGGAGCGTCGTCTTGCCGATAAGACAATGAGCGCGTTAGTTATGTGCTCTACGAACGGGGCAGGACAATAATAAACGTGCGGAAGATAGGATAAAGGGGTAAAGGAACATAAAGTAATGGAACAGAAAAGAGAGACCGTGAATGGGTTGTGTATTGGGCGATGCGCAGTGAAGGGGGTGTAGAGGAGAGTGGGGTATGAAGGATGGGCAATCGGAGTGAGGAAAGGACAGCAGAATCTGAAGTCCCGGCTATAAAAAACCGGATGGGCGCTATGTACGGATGGTGACGGAAGGGGAATTATGGATACGAGGGACGAGTACAGTGTTCTTGGAGCAGTGAGCGACTAGTTAGTGGGCCGTAAGGGTGTGTAGTGGCAGTCGGGAGCATAACAAGAGAAAGGAAGGAGGGCAAGGGTGAGCTCGGGGAGCAAGCACTAGGGGGGATTTTGGAGCCCGCGTAAGGGTTCGGGAATTCGCGGCATTTGTCCCCCCTCCCCCCCCCCCCCTTCCCCCCCCCCCCCCCGTCCCTGATCGCTAAGGACCCCACCTGAAGAGGGCCGAGACCGGCACAGTGACCTACCCCAGTACGACAGGTACAGGGACCAGGCTGGCGCGGGGCGGGGGGATGTGGCGGGGCCACAGGGAGGGGGAGCACAGAGGAGCGAGCGCTGAGGCAGGGTGGGAGCGGCCCCCGGGTGGTACAGGGAGGGCGCCAGTGAAGATTATGGCCCGGATGCACGATTCGGGGTGTAATCTCCCCCCTCTCTCTCAGGTTGACTGGGGGGAGTGAGCCCGCGCAGGGGTGTTAGAAGCCCCTGGGAGGAGGGATGAGCTGGGGAGAGACAGCTGGGGGAGAGGTGGGGGAAGGGAGATGGTGAGGGAGAGGTCCCGGGGGACGGTGGGGGAGGGCAGTGAGGATTAGGGGGGGTGCACGTATTCGGGGTGTAATCTCGCCGTCTCTCTGCAGGTCCCTGGGGAGGTGAGAGTGTGAGGAGGGAGACGTGAGGAGAGGTGGGGGGAGGTGGGGGAGGGCAGTGAGGATTAGGGGGGGTGCACGTATTCGGGGGTAATATCCCCGCCGTCTCTCTGCGGTCCCTGGGGGGGAGGAGGTGAGAGTTGTGAGGAGGGATGACGTGAGGGAGACCCCCCCTTAGGGGGGGGAGGCGGGGGAGGGCCACCGTGTAGGCCTTCGGGGGGTGCACCGTATTCGTGGTGTAAATATCGCACGTCTCTCTGCAGGTCCATGGGGGGAGGTGAGAGGTGAGGGAGGGAGACGGCCCGCGAGGGTAGAGGTGGGGGGAGGTGGGGGAGGGCAGTGGAGGATTAGGGGGGTGCATCCATTTCGGGTGTTTTTGTAATCTAGAAGTATCTTGCACCCGGTCCCCTGGGGGGACGTGAGAGTGATGAGGAGGGAGACGTGAGGGAGCACGCGTGGGGGGAGCGGTGGGGGGAGCGGCTCAGTGAGGAATTAGGGGGGGTGCACGTCTTCGGGGTGTAATTCGCCCGTCTCCTGCAGGTACCTGGGGGACGGTGAGAGTGTGAGGAGGGGAGAGGAGGAGAGGTGGGGGGAGGTGGGGGGAGGAGTGAGGATTAGGGGGGGTGCACGTACTTCGGGTTTTTTGTCCCCCCACCTTTTGTATGGTTTTGTAATATCGCCCGTTCCTCTGCAGGTAAATTGGTGGGTGGAGGTTGGAGAGTGGGAGGAGGGAGACGTGAGGAGAGGTGGGGGGAGGTGGGGAGGAGGGCTAGTGAGGAGTAGGGGGGGCTGCCTTATTCGGGGTGTAATCCGCCCGTTATCTATGCAGGTCCCTGGGGGGAGGTTGAGGAGTGTGTGAGGAGGGAGACGCAGAGTGAGGGAGAGGTGGGGGGGGGAGGTGGGGGGAGGGCAGTGAGGATTAGGGGGGTTGCAAGTATTCGGGGTTACTGTAATCTCGCCCGTCTCTCTGCAGGTCCCTGGGGGGAGGTGAGAGTGTGAGGAGGGAGACGTGAGGGGTACGGTGGGGGGAGTGGGGAGGGACAGGAGAATTAAGCCCGGGGGGTGCACGTATCGGGGTGTAATCTCGGCACGTCTCTCTGCAGGTACCTGGGGGACGCTGTGGAGAGTGGAGGAGGGATTGGGAGGGAGATGTGAGGAGAGGTGGGGGAGGTTGGGGCGAGTTTGGCAGTCCGAGGATTACGGGGGGTGCAAGATATTCGGGGTAATTGTTATCTCGCCCATCTTGCAGGTCCCTGGGGGGAGGTAGAGGTGCGAGGAGGGAGGAATGAGGGAGACGGTGGGGGGAGGTGGGGCGGAGGGCCAAGTAAGGATTATGCGAGGTGCCCACGTATCGAGGGTGTAATCTTCGCCAGTCTTCTGCAGGTCCCTGGGGGGAGGGTGAGAGTGGGAGGCGCGGAGACGTGAGGAGAGGTGGGGGGATAGTGGGGGAGGGCAGTGAGGATTAGGGGGTGGGGTGACACGTATTCGGAGGTGTTAGTAATCTCGCCCCTCTCGCAGGTCCCGGGGGGTTCTTGAGGTTGAGAGTGTGAGAGGGAGACGTCCGAGGGAGAGAGGCAGAGGTGGGTGGGACCTAGGTGGGGGGCGGGAGCAGGCAGGGAGGATGAGGGGGGGTGAGTATTCGGGGTGTTGAAATCCGACACGTCTCTCTGCAGGTCCCTGGGGGGGAGGTGTGAGAGTGGAGGAGGGACGAGTGAGGGAGAGTGGGGGGAGGTGGGGGAGGGCAGTGAGGATTATGGGGGTGCACGTATTCGGGCGAGTAATCTAGCCCGCCTTCTCTGCAGGGTACCCTGGGCGGGAGGTTGAGAGTGTGCGGAGGGAGAGTCCTGAGGGGAGACGGTGGGGGGAGGTGGGGCGAACCGGGCAGTGAGGATTAGGGGGTGCACGTCCCCCCATCTCGGGGTTTTTTTTTGGTTTTTTTTGTAATCTAGCCCTGTCTCTCTGCAGGTCCCTGGGGGGAGGTGAGAGTGTGAGGAGGGAGACGTGAGGGAGAGGTGGGGGAGGTTGGGGATTGAGGGGAGGGCTGCAGTGAGGATTAGGGGGGTGCGTATTAGGGGTGTTTGGAATCTCGACCGTCTCTCTGCAGGTCCCTTGGGGGGAGGGTGGAGATGTGAGGAGCGGAAGACGTGAGGGAGAGGTGGGGGGAGGTGGGGGAGGCAGTGAGGATTAGGGGGGGTGCACGTATTCGGGGTGTAATCTCGCCCGTCTCTCTGCAGGTCCCTGGGGGGAGGTGAGAGTGTGAGGAGGGAGACGTGAGGGAGACGGTGGGGGGGAGGTGGGGGAGGGCCCCCAGTGAGGGATATGGGGGGGTGCACGTATTCGGGGTGTAATCTCGCCGTCTCTCTGCAGGTCCCTGGGGGGGAGGTGAGAGTGTGAGGAGGGAGACGTGAGGGAGAGGATGGGGGGGGAGGTGGGGGAGGGCAGTGAGGATTAGGGGGGGTGCACGTATTCGGGGTGTAATCTCGCCCGTCTCTCTGCAGGTCCCTGGGGGGAGGTGAGAGTGTGAGGCGGAGGAGGTGAGGCGAGAGGTGGGTGGCAGTTGGGTGAGGGCAAGGAGGTATGAGGGGCGGTGCACGTATTTCGGGGTGTAATCTCGCCCGTCTCTCTGCAGGTCCCTGGGGGGACCTCCCGGTGAGAGGTGTGAGGATGGTGAGCCGGAGGAGAGACGTAGACGTGAGGGAGAGGTGGGGGGGAGGTGGGGTGCTTTGGGCAGTGAGATAGGGGGCTGGTGCACGTATTCGGGGTGTAATCTCCCCCCTCTCTCTCCAGGTGACTGGGGGGAGGTGAGAGTGTGAGGAGGGAGAGCTGGGGGGAGAGTGGGGGAGGTTGGGGGAGGGCAGTGAGAGAAGGATTTATGGGGGGTCACGTATTCGGGGTGTAATATCCCCCTCTCTTCAAGGTGACTGGGGGGAGGTGAGAGTGTGAGGAGGGGACTTGGGGGGAGCGTGGGGGAGGGACGGGAGGAAAGGTTGAGGGAGAGGTTGGGGGGAGGTGGGGGAGGGCAGTGAGTAGAGGATTTATGGGGGTGAAGTATTAGGGGTTGTACCTGTAATTCTCGACCCCGTCTCTCTCGCACTGGTCCGGGTTTGCTGGGGAGGTAGGGTGAGAGTGGAGGAGGGAGACGGGAAGGGAGAGGTGGGGGGACGGATGGGGGAGGGGGCCAGTCGAGGATTAGGGGCGTCGGTGCACGTATTCGGGCGGTGTTGTGTAATCTCGCCCGTCTATCTGCAGTCCCGGGGGTATGGTGAGAGGAGAGTTGTGATGGGAGGGAGACGTGAGGGAAGAGGTGGGGAGGTGGGGGTGAGGGCAGTGAGGATTAGGGGGGTGCACGTTATTCGGGGTGTAATCTCGCAGTCTCTCTGCTGCTCCCTGGGGGAGGGTCGAGGTCTCCCCCCGGTGAGGATGGGAAATGTCGAGGGAGAGGTTGGGGGGAGGTGGGGGAGGCAGTGAGAAATTAGGGGGGGTGCACGATATTAGGGGTGTACATATCGCCCGTCTCTATGCAGTCCCTGGGGGGAGGTGGAAGAGCTGTGAGGGAGGGAGACGTGAGGGAGAGGTGGGGGGAAGGTGGGGGGAGGGCCGTGAGGACTAGGGGCGGGTGCACGTCATTCCGGCCCGGGTCCCCAAGCTCGGAAAGTCTCCTGCAGGTACCTTGGGGGGAGCGTCCGATGAGAGTGTGAGGAGGGAAGACGTGATGGAGAGGTGGGGGGCGGTGGGGAGGGCAGTCGAATTATGGGGCTGTGAACGTATTCGGGGTTAGGGTCCTGTAATATCGCCGTCTCTCTGCAGGTCCCCTGGGGGGAGGTGAGAGTTGTCGAGGAGGGAAGACGTGAGGGAGAGGTGGGGGGACGCCGTGGGGGAGGGCAGTGAGGGATTAGGGTTGGGTGCACGTATTCGGGGTGTAATCTCGCCCGTCTCTCTGCAGGTCCCTGGGGGAGGTGAGAGTGGGAGGAGGAGAACGTGAGGGAGAGGGGGGGGCCCAGGGAGGTGGGGTGAGGGCAGTGTCCCAGTGAGATTCATCGGGGGTGCACGTATTCGGGGTGTAATTTTTTCTCGCCCAGCTCTCTCTGAAGGTAACTGGGGGGATTTTGGCTGAGAGTGCCCCTTCGTGAAGGAGGGAGACGTGAGGGAGAGGGGGGGGGAGCGGTGGGGGAGCGGCCCCAGTGAGGATTAGGGGGGCCCAAGGAAAGTATTGGCCGGGTGTCCAATCTCGCCCGTCTCTCTGCATTGCCGGTCCGGGGGGGAGGTGAGAGTGTGAGGAGGGAGAGTGAGTGGGTTGGAGAGGTGTGGGGATGGTGGGGGCCCCGATAGGGCTCAGTGCGGGATAGGGGGGGGCATATTCGGGGTGTAATTCTTTCGGGGCCCGTCTCTCTTGCAGGTCCCTGGGGGGAGGTGACCCCGGGCAGGTGAGAGTGTGAGGAGGGAGACGTGAGGGAGAGGTGGGGTGCGAGGTTGGTGGGGGAGAGGGCAGTGAGGATTGATTTTTGGGGTGGTTTGGGTGTGGCGGGTGCCACGTATTCGGGGTGTAATCTAGCCCGTCTCTTGCAGGTCCTGGGGGGAGGGGTGAGTGAGAGTGTGAGGACCCCTTGGGAGACGTGAGGGAGAGGTGGGGGGAGCGCCTGGTGGAGGGGTCAGTGATGGATTAGGGGGGGGGCATCGTATTCCCGGGTGTGAATCTCGCCGTCTCTCTGCAGGTCCCTGGGGGCCGAGGTCGCAGAGTGTGAGGAGGGAGAAGACGTGAGGAGAGGATGGGGGGACGGTGGGGGGAGGGCCAGTGAGGATTAGGGGGGGTGCAGTTCGCCGGGGTGTAATCTAGCCCGTCTCTCGGCAGGGTCCTGGGGGGAGGGGAGGGGTGAGGAGCTAGTGAAGGAGGGAGACGTGAGGGAGAGGTGGGGGGGAGGTGGGGGGGGCCGTGAGATTAGGGGGGGGGACGTCCATTCGGCGGTTTTGTAATCTCGCCAGTATCTCTTGAGCGGTCCCTGCGGGGGAGGTTTTTTGATGTTTAGGAGTCCGCCTTTGCCGCATGGCCAGCCAGTGATGGGATGGTGGGGGGATGGT
>WSYH01005302.1:0-20407 GCA_036426205.1 Ascaphus truei | reverse complement strand
CGAGAGTCTGCAGGACTCATTTCCGATGAAGACTCATACTAGTTCAAAACTTAGAAGTTACCAAACGATCAATCCTCGCTGGTGAGAACCACTATCATGAATTCTTGTGTATATGTTTGAATTTTGGAGGAGGACCCCTTCCTCTGCCTTGTCCCCAGTGACGGACACATCTGCTATGTCTATTGTGAGACCCCCTCTCATGTTTTACTACGTCCCTCGTGAGAACCCCCCTCCTTATGCTCTGTCTCGCGATGAAGACCCCCTCTGTCTGTCTTGAGACCCCCCTTATGTCTCCATTCTGCTCCTGTCTCTGTGAACCCCCTCTTGAACTGCTCCCAGTGGACACATAATAGCCTGTGTCTATCGTGAAGAACATCTGTCTGGATCTCTGATGAGACCCCATCTGCCTGTATCTGTGAGACCCCTCTGCCTGTCACCTGTGAGAATCCCTCTTCTGCCGGTCCCTGTGAGACACCCTATGGCATGTCCCTGTGAGAGCAGACCCTATGACTGTCTCTCTGAGACCACTCTGCCTTGATCCCTGGGAGATCCACCCTCTGCCTGCTCTCTGTTCGAGACCCCCTCATGCTAGTCATGCTGAGAACCGTGCCCTGTCGATGTGCCGAGACCACTACTGCCTGTCTCTAAAGTGAGACATCCTTATGCCTGTCTCTGTGAGACCCCTCTGCCGGTCTCTGTGGACCCCCTATTGCTAAGCCTGTAGAGACCCCCTCTGCCGGTTTTGTTTCTTCTTTTTTTTTCGTGAGAACCCCATCTGCCCCCTTGTACACTGCAATGAGACCCCCTCTCGATGTCACGAGCTGAGACCACCTCTGCCTGTGTAACAGGGAGACCCACCTCTGCCTCTCTGTGAGACCCCCTCTGCCTGTCCCTGTGAGACCCCCTCTGCTGTCACAGTGAGACCCCTCTGCCTCTCTGTGAGACCCCCTCTCTGCCTGTGAGGAACCCCCTCTGCCTGTCTATGTGAGGACCCCCTCTGCCTGTCCTGTGAGACCCTCTTGCCGGTCTCTTGGGACCCCTTCTGGTCTGTATCCCTGTGAGAAGGCCCCCCCTCTGCACCGTCCACAGTGAGAACCCCCTCTGCCTGTCTCGTAGGACACCCCCCCTTTTTTTAGGCCTGTCTCTGTTGAGACCCCCTCTGCGTCTCTGTCGAACATCTGTCTGTCTCTGTGGAGACCTCCTCTGCTGTCTCTTGAGAGGACCCCTTGTCTGTCCTGTGCGACAACCTCTGCTGTCCACAGTGAGACCCCCTATGAACTACTTCATGTCCTGTGAGGCCCACTCTGAATGTCTCTGTGAGACCCCCTCTGCCTGTCCCTGTGAGACCTCCTCTGCCTGTCTCTGAGAGACCCCTTGTCTGTCCCTGTGAGACCCCCTCTGCCTGTCACAGTGAGACCCCCTCTGACTCTCTGTGAGACCCCCTCTGCTTGTCTCTGTGGGACCCCCTCTGTCTGTCTCTGTGTGACGCCCTCTGCCTGACCCTGTGAGACCCCCTCTGCCTATCCCTGTGAGACCCCCTCTGCCTGTCCCTGTGAGACCCTCGCCTGTCACTGTGAGACCCCCTCTGCCTGTCTCTGTGAGACCCCCTCTGCCTGTCACTGTGAGACCCCCTCTGCCTGTCCCTGTGAGACCCCCTCTGCCTGTCAATGTGAGACCCTAGTCTGTCCCTGTGGACCCCCGGTCTGTCTCTGTGAGAACCCTATGTATGTCATGTGAGAACCCCCAGTACCTGGAGACCCCTCTGCCGGTCTCGGTGAGACCCCCTCGTTGTTCTATGTGAGACCCCTCCTGCTGTCTCTGTAGACCCCATCCTGCCTGGCTCTCTGTAGACCCCCCTCTGCCTGCTCTATGAGGACCCACTTGCCTGTCTCTGTGGACCCCCCACCCCATATCCGTCTCTGTGAACCCCCCTTGTCTGTCTCTGTGAGAACTCCTGTCAGTCTCTGTGAGACCCCTGACGTCTGTATCGTGAGACCTCTCTGTCAGTCTCTGTGAGACCCCCTGTCCCTGTGAGACCCCTGTCTGTCTCTGTGAGACACCCTCTGCTGTCGTCGAGACCCCCATTGCCTGTCCCTGGAGACCCCTCTGACTGTCTCTGGAGACCCCCTTGCCGTTCGGTGAGGACCCCCCTCTGCCGTCCTGTGAGAACCCTCTGCCTGTCCCTGTGAGACCCACAGTACCCTGTTGAGAACCTCGGCCGTCTATGTGAGAACCCCAGACTTTCCCGTGAGACCACTATGTATGTCTCCGTGGGACCCCCTCTGCCTGTCTCTATGAGACCCACTCTGCCTGTCTCTGTGAGACCCCCACTTCCTGTCTCTGTGAGACCCCCCTGTCTGTCTCTGTGAGACCCCTCTGTCTGTCTCTGTGAGACCCCTGTCTGTACCTGAGACACCCTCTGCCTGTCCTGTGGACCCCCTGTACCCTGTAATAGAGACCCCCTTGTCTGTCTTGGTATGAACCGACCCCCTCGGCGTCTCTGAGACCCCCTCTGCCTGTCCCTGTGAGACCCCCTCTGACTGTCTTGTGAGACCCCTCTGCTGTATCTGTGAGACCCCCTCTACTGTCCCTGTGTGAGACAACCTCAGCCTGTCTCTGTGAGACCCCCTATGCCCCTGTCCATGTGAGAACCACTCTGCCTGTCCCTGTGAGACCCCCAGTACCTGTGAGACCCCTCTGCCTGTCTCTGTGAGACCCCCTTTTTCTGTCCCTGTGAGACCCTCTCCGGTATCTGTGAGAACCCCTTGTGCTGTCTCTTGAGACCCCTCTGCCGTCTCGGTGAAGACAAATAATCTGCAGTTCTGGAGACACCTCTGCCTGTGACTCTTGGAGACACCCCCTTTGTTTCTTACCCTATTTCGCATGTCTCTGTGAGACACCATCTGGCCGTCCCTTGAGGACACCCTCTCTACTGTCCCTGTGAGACCCCATCGCCTTGTCTCTGTGAGAACCCCCTGCCTGGTCTCGTGTGAGCCCCCGTCTATGTATATGGAGCCCACCCCTTCGCACTGTCTCTGTGAGACCCCTCTGCCTGTGTCTGGCGACCCCTCTGCCAGTCCTAACTGTGAGACCCCCTCTGCTCTGTCACCTGTGAGACCCCCCTCTGCCTGTCTCTGTGAGACCCCCTCTGTCTGTCTCCGTGGGACCCCCTCTCGTCTCGTACTGTCTCCGTGGGACCCCCTTCCTGTCTCTGTGAGACCCCAACTGTCGGTCTCTGTGAGACCCCTGTCTGATCTGTGGAGACCTCCCTGTCTCTGTGAGTACCTGTTGCGTACCAACCACTTTATGCTGTCCACTGTGAGGACCCCTTGTCCCGGTTGAGACCACCGTGTCCATGTGAGACCACCTGCTGTCTACTGTGAGACCTTCTGTCTTGTCTCTGTGAGAAACCCCTTGCCGTCCCTGGTGCGACCCCCTGTCCATTGTGAGGACCCACTGGTCTGTCCCTGGAGACCCCCATGTTCCTGACCTGTGTATGGCTTGATGTGGCGAAGGGGGCTGTTTGGACCCCCCCGGACACGATGTGGTAGGTGAGGGTCCCGTGTGACCCCTGTCTCTTGTCTCAGCGCGGTTCACGCTAAGGATAAGGCGGTAACGGAGGTCAGAGCGATGATGCTGCCCATATCCAGGGGAAGAAGGACAGGCTGTTATCATTCACATTCCTCCAGAGACACCGTAGGAACGAGAAAACCTGCCGCTACAGACCACCGAGGACAACGGGATAGAGGGAAGCTGGCAGCCAGACAAAGTAATTAACTCTCACAACACTCTGACCGCACTCTCACACTCACACTCAACACTCTAATATATACATAGAATCCCTCACTCGCGCTCACAAAACACAGCAAAGATTCAGGCACCTGCTAGTATTAAAAGCTGCCACTTATTGTAACTTCAGCGCAGGATCGGCCCTCATGCCTCATTTCATCTCCTCCTCCTTATCTGCACTCGTTCTCTATCTCTCAGAACTCGTGCTCTCTGCAATTTGTCTCTTCTAGAAAGAAGAGCTCTGGGGTTCGCCCCCTCTCTCTTTCAGATCTGGTCGATTTGCTCTCTCAGTCATGTCTTCTCGTCAGAGTTTTGTCTCTTCAGCACTTGTGTGTCTTATCAGACTATGGTGCTATCTCTCAGCATTCTTACTCATGCATTGTACTCTCTCAGCACGTATTTCTTCAGATCTCTCTCTCTCTCTACTCTCTCAGCACTATTTTACTCTTCTCAATCCCTCTCTCTCTCAGCATCTGTCTCATCAGCGACCTTTTGTGTGTGTACTCTGTTCTACAGACACTTGTTGGGTTGTTCTCTATCTCGGCACTCTGTGGTCGTCTTCTCATATCCAGCACCCTTGTGTGTCTCTCTCTCAGCACTCTGGTGTTCTCCTCTCTCAGCACTTGCTGTGTCGTGTATCTCTCTCAGCACTGTCTTCTCTCAGCACTCTGTATCTCTTGTCTCTCATGCACTCTGCCTCTCTCATCTCTCAGCACTCTGCCTCTCTCTCATCAGCACTCTGGTGCTTCCGCCTTGTTGTCTCTTCTTCAGCACTCTGTGTGTCTCTCTATCAGCAACCTCGGTTTCTTAGTCTGTGTGCTCTCTTCTCAGCCCACGTGTCTCTCTCTCCAGCACTCTGTTCTCTATCTCTCTCTGCCTCTCTTCTCAGCACCTGCCTCTCTCTCTCAGCTGACTTCTCTCGCCTCTATTCATCTCTTCAGCACTCTGTGTTTCTCTCTCTCAGCACTCTGTCTTGTCTCCTCTCTCAGCATCTCTCTTCTGACTCTCTCACATCCTCGTCTTCGCACTCAGTCTCACTCTCTATCAGCACCTCTCTCTCTCAGCACTGTTCCCTACCTGTCTGACTGTCTTCTCTAACTAGTCTCTATTCCAGCCACGATGTCATCTCTTATCTCTCTCTCTAGCACTATTCTCTCTTCTACTTCACTCTCGTCTCTCGCGACTCTCATCAGACACTCTTCTCACACTCTCTCTCTCTCAGCACTCTGTCTCTCTCTATCAGCACTCTCTCTCTCAGCACTCTGTCTCTCTCTCCCTCAGCACTCTGTCTCTCTCTCTCTCAGCACTCTCTCTCTCTCTCAGCACTCTGTCTCTTTCTCTCGCACTTGTCTATCTCTCAGCACTCTGTCTCTCTCTCTCTCAGCACTCTGCCTCTCTCTCTCAGCACTCTGTCTCTCTCTCTCTCAGCACTCTGTGTGTGTCTCTCTCTCAGCACTCTGTCTCTCTCTCAGCACTCTGTCTCTCTCTCTCTCAGCACTGTCTCTCTGGGGCCTATTCTATAAATTTCGATAACTAACTCATGCACTTCTCGTATGATTTGGCAAGTTTGCTATTCAGAAAGCTCCGACAAACTCGTACAGGAAGTGCATCTCCCCGAGTGGGAAGCATCCGCAGAAGATCATCCCCTGAGTGGGTAACGCATTCCCCGTAGTGGTCTGGTACGAAATCTAACCGAGTGGTAACGCATCTCCCCGAGTGGTAACGCATCTCCCCGAGTGGTAACACATCTCCCCGAGCGGTAGTACACCTCCCTGAGCGGGGGTGCTGCGGCTCAAACACACCGAGCGGGGGCTGACAAACAGCCCAGACACGCATTTATTATAAAATCCCCCTATTCTAGTAGCTCCGATGAGATCATTGTCCCACTTGGCGAGCTTATCACAGATCTCATCTCTCCACCCCAATCCTGCATCGGATTGAAGCCGGGAGTCTCCTGAGCTGATATGCATTATTACCCATTCGCTTCGTAGTCCCTTTGCTTCAGCCTTCCCTGGTATTGTCCCCTGCCTGTGACCTCGACCATCGGTTCTGTGCTGAAGCACCCGCACTGGATCGCCTGCACTAAAGCTTCACTGTTCCGGTGGTCATTCCTGCTTTGGAGTCTCCTCCTTCCAGAGGCTTCATTGGGCTGAAGCCCCTACGCTAAAGCCTTCCCTGGTACTGACCCTAGCCTGTGACCCCGACCATCGCTCCTGTGCCGCCTGCCTTGACCCCAGCCTGTGACCCTGACCCTTGCTCCTGTGCCACCTGCCTTGACCCGGCCTGTGACCTCGGCCATCGCTCCTGTGCCACCGGCCTTGACCCCAGTCAACTCTTTGATAAAGCGCCATCCGGCGCGAAACGCGTAAGAGTGCCTTTTAACCTGTTTCCATGTGCCAATAAAATTTTATAAAGAGCCTACTTACCGGCCCTCCTCGTGTGTGTCTGGCTACGCACTGCTGCTGCTTTTTTGCTTCTTCTATCTTGACCCCAGCCTGGAACTCGTTTACTCCGATCTCTCCAACCCTGACCCGTCCACCCATGACGACGGAAGTCGCACCCGGCTTGGCGGCTTCAGGTCGGTGTTTCTCTATCTCCACCTCAGCCCCGCAGTCCGGTCCAGGTTTGTGGCGAGCACGTCCGTTACAGTCTGCTCAGCCCCACAAAGAAGGACCCCGCTGAGGTGGGTCTAAATGTGGCCCCGTCCACGGACAGGAACACGATAAAGACGGATCACCGCCAGCCCACCATCTCTGCTATTTCACAGCCCCTCTGCGCACGAGTCCTGCTAGTAAACCCCTTTGGGGCACCCTTTCTGTGTCCTTGCAATCCACAAGCCAATGTTATATTCCCAGAGCCAGAAGATGAACTTTCCACGCCTCCTGTTTCAGAGACAAGTTCCCCTTTTTCTGGCTTCCTTGCGTATCCGCCGCGTTTGATAGTTCCTAACCCCTAGATTGAAGGGCAAACTTCGCACACTTTGCTCCCCTTGAGACCCCTTTGACTGAGCCTGCGGTCACGGTGCAGCGACAAGTGCTTGGCGTGATCGAATCAATGTTATTGGATGCGCATGTCCACACCGCGTGTGCGTGTGCACGTACGCTTAGCAATGCTCAGCGCTTGGGGAGGCAGGGAAAATAGATTTCAAAGCGCGCTTAAGGTTCACATGACCCTTCAACAACGAATCAGCACCAGTCAATGCACACACACCCCACCCGAGCCAGGCAATGACACGCCCCTTCCCTTATGTGCCCCGCCCCCGCTCGCAAGTTCATGCTCAGAGAGTTGGTGATATCACGGCACTCAAGCATGAGCAAGCGTCGCTGCAGCGTAGCCGCAGCTTAAGTCTATTGGGTTTCCTTTCTTTCGTCCCCCTGCCATGTCTGAGGTTCCTTTGACTGATTCTAAGGTTCTTACTTTTGGGACAAGTTCACCTCTCACTAAAGTAGAATGGCTCTGGCCTGGTGTGTTTCGCCAGGCTCCGGCCTGTGTGTTTCCGCCAGGCTCCGGCCTGTGTGTTTCCGCCAGGCTCCGGCCTGTGTGTTTCCGCCAGGCTCCGGCCTGTGTGTTTCCGCCAGGCTCCGGCCTGTGTGTTTCCGCCAGGCTCCGGCCTGTGTGTTTACGCCAAGGCTCGGCTGTGTGTTTCCGCCAGGCTCCTGGCCTGGGTGTTTCCGCCAGGCTCCGGCCTGTGTGTTTCCGCCAGGCTCCGGCCTGTGTGTTTCGCCAGGCTCGGCTGTGTGTTTCCCGCCAGGCCGGCTGGTGTTAGCCAGCTCAGGCCTGTGTGTTTCCGCCAGGCTCCGGCCTGTGTGTTTCCGCCAGGCTCCTGGTACTCTCCTTCCCTTGCAATGTCTGAGTTTCCGGTTACTGCATCCTAGGATCCGGTTTCTAAGTCAAGTTTCACTGTCTCTGTGTCACCTGCTGTGTGTGAAACACCCACCCACGTTCTAAGCCCTTACACTTCTCCACAGTCATTGCCAGTTCTACCATGGTTACCCAGGACCCCACTTCAGAGACAAGCTTATCTTTCTCTGATTCCTGTGCAGCACATAGGGTTATCAATTCTGATTTCCAGACAACCATTTCAGAGACCAGTGTATCTGTCCCAGATTCCTGTGCAACACCTCGGGTAATCACTGCTTATTCTCAGACAGCCACTTCAGAGACCAGCATATCTTTCTTCTCATTCCTGTCCAGTACCTAGTGTAACCACTGCTGCTTTTCTGACATCCATTTCAGGGACAAATATATCCTTCTCTGGCTGTTCTGCAGGTCCTGTTATAACCGCGGGCGATTCTCACCACAGTACCTCATGTAACCTGTGAGTCTGGGATTCCCACTCCAAAGACAACTCTGTGTCTCGCTGATTCTTCCACAGTATTTGAGGTACCCACTACTGACTTCACAACTTCTGCTGCAAACTCAGGGTTACCTCTCATGGAGGTTCCTGTACTACCTGATGTACCTACTGATTCCAAGGACCCAGTGTTCAAAACGGATTTACACTTCTCTGGTTCTTCTACAGTATCTCATGAAGCCATTGAGTCTGGGATTTCCACTCCCAAGTCAAGTTCGGGGTTTCCTGCTTCTTCAGTGTTTGAAGTAACCAGTTCCAGCTCCAAGACTTCGGTTTCTAAGCCAGGTTTACCGCTCACCCAGATCCTGCAGAACCTAATATACGTGCTGATTCAAAGTCTCCCACTTACAGGACGGTGTTACTGTCTCCTGATCCCGGTGCAGTGCCTGAGGTGACCTCCTCTGAGTTCACGGCATCCCCCTGGGGTTTCCTTGCAGTGACTGCTCTGGCCGTCCCTGCTTCCTGTGCTCCTCCTGTGGGCACGGACATGCTTCTCTCTGCTTCTCTCTCTTCGGTGTCTACTGCTTCCTCTGCGGATTCCCCGACATCTGAACTGAGGCTTTCCAAAGCCCATCTGCCCAGGGGTGCTGGCCTCCTACTGATTGCCAGTCCTACGGAAGAAAGCTACTTACTCACCTTAACTGTAAAGATAAGTTGACAGGTGCCACTGCTCTGGACTTTGATAAGAGAACCGTATCTGTGCATTTCCTTGAGTCCCCTCGGTCTCTATCCATGCTACCCTGTGACTGGATTCCATCTGGGGCAGAAAATTCTCATGTACTTCTACGTGCCAATCTGAGTCCTATAATTACTCTTCCAGAACGTTTCTCTGCTGCAGCCGATCACCAGTCGTTACTTCTTGCCTTGTACTCTGGGACTATTGGCTGGAAACCTTGCATCTCTCTTGTGGCCTTCTCACAGCCTTAGGCCGTGCCTATAGTGCCGTCGATGGCGACACGACGGGTGACGTCACCCGTCGTCACCGGTGAAAGTTATATTTCACCGGGCGGCGTCGTGTGTTTCCAGCAATTTGATTGGTTCAAGGGCCGTCTCGTGACGCGGCAGCTCTTGAAAAATCAAATTTTGCTGGCTACCAGTTTTCGCGATGTCACTCTTTCGCTTTGTCGCAGTCGCGCGCACTATAAGCGCACGCGGCGGCAATGCATTTGTTTTCGGGCGACGTCGCCGGCACTATAAGCGCGGCCTTATTCAGCCTGTTCCGGGGTCTCCAGTTTTGCTGCAGCTCTGCATGTCCAAGTATTACTATGATGCATTCTGCGTGTCAAGATTTGCAGTGCCACTGCTTTCTCTCTTCTAAAGATGGTACTCGCTAACAAACAGCCATGCCACAGGTGTACTACCTGTCCTAGACCGTTCAGAAACAATTCCATGTTGCCTACATCACAGAGTAAGCCTGTTTTTAATTGCCCAGGTCTCTCCTGAAGGGTGGGATACTGGAAGGGTTCCGGTCCTGGGTTTGGCTGGCACTCACCCTTACATGGCAGTAGAGGTTCCAGGCAAATCTCTCCCTGAACTGAGCAATTGGGATCATCTGTTTCTGGACTTACACTCCAGTTGCATTGTTGCTACCTTCTGTACACCTCTGCCCCTATTGGCTGTCTGTGCTATTTAGGGTCAGCCCTTCCACCAGGAAGGGGCTAAGCATAATTCTTGAATTCATTGAAGACTTTCTTTTGTAACTTGTGATTGTCACAAGCATCTCTGCTTGGCCTGTCTCAGCCTTCCTGTGCTGAAGCGCCTGTGCTGGACCCCCTCCTGCGCTACAGCTTCACCGTTCCAGTGGTCTGTCTGCAGTATACCCTGCTTCCAGAGGCCTTCATTGCTTCCAGTACCTACCCTGTTTCAGGAAGCCGCCGGCGTGCTGAAGCGCCTGCGCTGGATCTCCTACGCTACCGTCACGGGAGACTAGGAACTTTTAACACCTTTTATATTTGTACCGGGATCGTGCATTAGGCAAAACAAGGTAGTAAAATCAAAATGTAGTTTATTTCGGTAAACCCCCATACAACAATATTTACACAATAGAAAGGTAAAAGTACACTTACTGGGGGGTCTGGGGGGACATCTAGGCTTTCCTGGGTGCAGGGCGCCCGCTTGGATGAGCTTACCCTGACCGGGATATACACCCGGGTCTCCTGGTCCTCTTTTCGCCTTCAATTCCTGTCCGCGACCGCTGCATTCAATTTGTAGAACTTTGCCGCAAAAGACGGGACTTAGGGGGCGATGCACTAAGCAGTGATAACAGGCTGCTGCGCGATTCACCAAGCAGTGATAACAGGCTGCTGCGCGATGCACTAAGCAGTGATAACAGGCTGCTGCGCGATGCACTAAGCAGTGATAACAGGCTGCTGCGCGATGCACCAAGCAGTGATAACTGGCTGCTGCGCGATTCACCAAGCAGGTATAACAGCGCTTTATCGGCTGTAAAAGGCATTTTTCCTGGCCTGCGAAAAAATCGCGTCTGATCAGGCAAAAAATGGCAGACGTTCAGTTTTTTGCCAGTCCGCGTGATTCACTAAACAGTGATAAGTAAATCCAGAATTTCGCGCCAGTTACTGGCTGGCGCAAAAGAACCGGAGACAGACAAAAAAATCTTTATTTACCTTTTGTCAGGCACACCATTCATACAACAGGCCGGCGGGTGTCCCCGGGTGATCCCATGGGTGTCCGTGGCCCACGGGTGATCCCATGGGTGTCCGTGGCCCACGGGTGATCCCCATGGGTGTCCGCTGGCCTGCAGTACCAATTGTTTGCCCCCCCCAAAATTAAATATACGTTTAAATATTCCCTATCCCACCCCGACCCCTAACGCATACAGTTCTATAATGGGCAAAATTACTATTATCCAAATATGGATAATAGTGCATTTGCCCACTTAAAATACAACATTCAGTTCCATGAGTCTAATATACGAGATAAAGGCTATATACCATACCATAGAAGTAGCAATAATCAATATAGGGGCAGGTTATGACCAGCAGAACTATAGATATAGCTACCATGAGAGGAATAGGTATGGGAAGAAAAATAAAGAACAGGAGAGATATTTTAAACCTTAGAAAAAACATTTAAACATTTTTAGCCACCAACCTAGGTGTGAAAATATGTTTCAGCGTAGGTGGCACGAGAAGAAAGATTCTGGAGGCCCAAATGAAACAAAAACTAAATTTGACTACCCGAAAACATACTATCATGGGAAAAATGAGGGGGAAGTGGGAGGCGTACACAAAAAGAGAAAGTGCACGCACCCACAGGAATTTTCTATTTCAGTGACACCACATTCATATCAGTAGATCAAATTGCAGTACTCAATAAGGGTTTACATGTTGCACCCTCATCGGGACCGAATACATTCAAGCTGTTTGTTGATGCCAGTAAATTTCTGCGAAAGTTGACACTTAAGAGATATTTTCACAAACAGAATTCAGAGTTTTCCCAGGACAATAGAGAAAGAGATGCAATGCTGGAGGAAGATAGGTTTATGCATTCAAAACGTAAGCCCAAATCCACTTTCTATCCCTACCATTGTAAGGGAGATTTTGTGGATACATTTCACCAAATAGTTGTTAACGATTTTGAAAAAATGTTTGAGAAACCAAAAGATAAAATTAAGTTTAATCTAACGGTGATCGAGAACCTACTGTAGCACTGAAACAACTACAATCCAACAGGGAAATTGTTATAAAACAGGCCGATAAAGGAGGGGGGGGGGAAGTTATCATGAATACTGATTACTATCTAAGAAAGGCACAGAGGATTTTGGGAGACACTAAGACCTACCAAGTCCTCAGGAATGGCCCCACCCCACCTTTATATATAAGAAACAGTTAGAGACCATCCTTTCGGAAGGAAAGGAACTGGGTATTTTAAATAATTTTGAGTTTAATTATCTTTTTAATAGATTTCCTAAGTCACCCATTTTTTATTTTATCCCTAAGATTCACACAGGTTTGCAGAATCGCCCGGGGAGACCAATCATTTCAGAGATTGACTCCCTTTCCCAAAATCTATTGGAATATATTGATCTGTATTTACAAAAGTATGTATTCAAGCTGCCTTCATACATTCGTGATACTGCCCAGGTGATCAATTTATTTGATCAAATGGATTGGCAGGAGGATTACTGCTTTCTAACCTGTGACGTAACAGCTCTATACACAAGTATTAATCATACACAAGAGATAGAAGCTGTAAAGGAATTTCTTGATCGTGACAGTGAGATGTTAAAGGAACAAGCGGATTTCATTATTAAAAGTATTAATTATATTTTGACCAATAATTGTTTTTGGTTTAATGACCGTTATTATGTCCAGATCTGTGGGACTGCCATTGGAACTAGATTCGCACCAAGCTATGCGAACCTATTCATGGGCCTATGGGAAGAGAGGCATGTGTGGGTTGGCGGGGTGCTTAGTGCGGGTCTGGTATAGATTTATCAATGATATTATTTTTGTATGGAAGAGGGAGGAGTCAGCAGCCTTGGAGTATATTGAACGGTTGAATGACAATGAGATGAATCTCAGGTTTACTCATAACATCAGTAGACACAAGATTCAATTTAATCTCTTTGTACACGAAGGGAAAATCAACCGTAAAACCCATTTTAAGTCTGTTGACTGTAATACACATATTCACTGAAATAGTTGCCATCTAAAGAAATGGTTGGTGAACATCCTTAAGGGACAAGTAAGTAGAATCGGGAGGAATTGTACCTCCGATGAAACTTATCAAAAGCAGGTGTCAAGGATTGGACTTTGGTTGAAGTGGATCCCAGTGGCAGGAACAGCAGGGAGCGAAGTAAGGGTCACAAGCAGAGATCAGAGGCAGGTGGCAAGTAGCGAAGTCAGGAAACAAGCAGGGGTACCGAGGCAGGCGGCAGGTAGCGAAGTCAGGAAACAAGCAGGGGTCCGAGGCAGGCGGCAGGTAGCAAAGTCAGGAAACAAGCAGAGGTCGGCAACGAGGAAACTGAAACAGGATGATAGCAATAGCTAGCACAGCAGTAAACACAGGAACCTTGCAGGAGCTAAGGAACCAGTATAAACAGGCAAGGAGGAACAGGAAAGGGAGGTTTATATAGGCAGGCTGGGAGGTGGAGCACAGGTGCAGAGGTGTCAGGTATCAGGGTCTGGAATGTTCCTTAGTTTAGCAGCAGCAATCCCGGTGGACAAGTATAGGTACTGCAGGCTAGAACAAGACATTGAGAGTTGCAGCAGTCCCGGTGGCCAAGCATGGGTACAGCAGGCTAGGGAATATGACAGCAGGCAAACGTTTTAAGGGAAAGATTTCTAGATAAAGAATATCACTCTAAAACAATAGATAGAGTGATAGATGAGGTATCAAAAATGGGTAGGAAAGATTTATTACAGCCCAGAAAATTGGTCAAAGATATGACGGACTTTATCCCCTTTATCGCTCGGTATAATAGTGGAGCACATGAGATAAAGAGGATCTTTGAAAAACATTGGCCTATTGTGAAACAAGATCAAATCCTGAAAGGGATTTTACCGGAGACCACAAATCGTTTCACCAAAGCCCCAAACTTAAAAGACAAATGAGCTCCGAGCGCTTTAGGAACTAAGCTGGGAAAGCCCACTTCAGGGGACAGTATTAAACAAGCTACCTGGTTAGAAAGCAATCCTATAGGGTTCTATACCTGGATGGCTTGTACGGCTTGTAAGTATGGCATCAATAAATGCAAAAACTTCTCCTCTAAACAAACAGGACAGGCTTTTGCAATTTCAAGCTTGATTAACTGCAGCACTGATTTTGTGGTGTAGCTTTCAGCGTGTCCGTGCGGCCTGCAGTATGTGGGCCCCACAACAGGAACACTGAAAACTAGGATCTCAGAGCATGTGAGGAACATTAGGAAGGGCCCAGAGTCACACCATGTCTCACTACATGTTAAAAATCATCATGAATCAGACCCAGGAGGTCTCAGGTTTATTGGAACAGATTTTGTCCCAAGTTTTTGGTGCGGAGGCAATAGAGCACATTCTATCCCCCGAAAGGAGAGCCTCTGGGTACATACATTAAAGACCTTGAATCCTCTTGGATTAAATGTAGAATTTGATATCAATGCCTTTCTCACATGATGACTCAATGATTTCACTGTCCCTTTTTTAGATATGTACATGTTTTTAGACATGGACATATTTTTATATCTTTTATATAAATACATATGGGTTTTTCATATATATACATAAGTATATATATATTTTATATTTTTAAAGATGTTTTACATATATATTTTTTAAATATATATATTTTTTAATATTTTTAAATATATATATATAACGGTATTTCTGAACCTGCCTGACCCACCCAATCTCACATTGGCCCCTGTGGTCTAACCGGTCCCCCATTACAGTGTGGTAGTGTCTGGTGGTGCACCTGTTGGCAACAGGACTCCTGAGTCTCCCGCATGATGGTGTGTGGGGAGGACCCGTCCAGACAGGCAGCTGAGGTAGTGTGCTGAGTCCTACCTAGTTCCAGTGCAGCGCCTCCACCTCATCAGGGTCCCTGCGTCCGCAAGGGGATGATCCTGGCGAGGAACTCCTCGTGGTGCTCCTCTCTGTACATTCACTCCACACACGTACAGGAGAGGTTGTTCGAATAAGAGCATCTTTATTGATTGAGGTGGGCTAGCTGCCCCACGCAGTAGAATCTCTAGCCACTCATCTTGAGTCAATGCTTCCCTTTGAAAGGTGAGCTCTCCTTTAATAGGGATTCCCTATCCCAGCCGGGATATCTCTACCCTGTGCCAGGTCCCTGGACACAGTCTCCTTGCAGCTACTATAACATAACCAGTAACTCAGACTAGGATTGAAACTTGAACTCCTCCTCCTCTTAGCTGAACTTGTACTAGAACTCTTTTTGACACAGTGCTGTGCCTTATGTACACTCTGGAAGCTGACACACCTCTGACATCACTAACCATGGAGTCAGAGCATGTGACCACTCCCACCCATACACAGGGCACCCCACCAGGGTGTGAGGGCAAACCTCCATAATTACTGCTGGCATGCCCACAACTTACCAGGCCTTACTGTCAGCAGGAGAGATGACTGTAGCCATTTTACATGACCGCTACATATAATATATATATTTTTTATATATGTTTTTATAATATGTATATCTGCCCTAAGGAACTATTCTAATTATAGCCAAATTCTAACATGGTATTTCTTTACCACCGTTCTTTATCACCATTCATTGATTCACCAGGAGTGGAATTAATGTTGTATTTTTTTGGTTTCTGTATTTTGGTTTCAATATTCCTTTATTACTTTTTTAATATCACCTTTATGTATTGTCTCAGCAGGTTCTAAATATTTGTAAACCTGCAGATAGGGTGTTAGTTTATTGTATAGATTTATTGGTTTTATATATATTATAGGTTTGCATAATAAAGCTTTATTGTGTATTTGTAATTATTTTATAACCATTGTATAACATTTTGCAAGCTGGATCTGTGCCAGCCAATCAGGATACAGCTGTGTCTAATACCATTTGCGTTGAGAAGGATTGTCATTGGACTAGGGCTGCAGTAGAACAGCTGCGTCTGTTCTCTATGTGACGTTGCTCGGTATAAAGACAGGCGGTAGACAGTAGCAAGCATGACGCCAGAAGAAGTCGTAGGACGAAACGCGTTGGGCCTTTTGTGCGTCCGAGGCCCCCGTACCAACTCTGAAAACCTTGTGAGGATCTCTATTGGCTGAGGTGGTTGTGACACGTGAGGCTGACGGAGGAGTCCCAGGATGAGAGTGAGTGCCGTTGACCGGGTAGAGCGTGCACGTGTGCACACAGAAGCCAAGCAGCTGATTTGGGAGAGGGGTTGGAGTGCGCCCAGAGTCACTTCATGCTTTTTTACCAGCGGGGAGAGTGTGAGTGTTCACTTTCCCCTCTGTGTGTTTTGTGATCTGAGTAAAGTGTGAATGCACTATATATTCTCTATGCATTTGTGTCTTCTTCTCCATATGAGGTCCACAAGGAGTCCCTACAGAAGAGGATTTCGGTCTATGGAGTAACAGTATCACTGAGATTATCTGCACTTTATATTGCTAATTTCAATCTGCGCCGGGAACACCCGTTGGTCTAGATTGGTGTTTATTGCGGTTTGGGAAACCGCTGGTGTTTAGGCAGCATTTTGAAATAATTATTATATCACGTATTTGATGCGCTTTATTTATTGTTTATTAGCTTCACTGTTCCGGTGGTGTTCCTGCTTTGAAGTCTCCTCTTCAAGAGGCTTCACTGGGCTGAAGTCCCTTCGCTTCAGCCTTCCCTGGTATCGTCCCCAGTCTGTAACCTCGACCTTCGGTCCCGTGCTGAAGCGCATGTGCTGAATCTCCTATGCTACAACTTCACTGGTCCGGTGGCCGTTCCTGCTTTGGAGTCTCCTAATTCCAGAGACTTCTTTCGGCTGTAGCCTTCCCTGATGCCAACCCCAGCCTGTGACCCCGACCATCGCTCCTGTGTCGCCTGCTTTGACCCCAGCCTGTGATCCCGAGCATCGCTCCTGTGCCACCTGCCTTGACCCCAGCCTGTGACCCCGACCATCACTCCTGTGCCGCCTGCCTTGACCCTAGCCTGGACTTCGTTTATTCTGATCTCTCCAACCCTGACCCGGCTACCCACGATGACGGAATCCGCACTTGGCGTCACAGCTCTGTGAGGATTCGCCATCCTGGCGACTGGAGACCATCTCCTTACCCGAAGACCCCTGCCACGACAGACACTCAGGATGTGCAATCCCACGGTCCTGTTACGCGCACGTGGACCATGCACGGTCTGTTTGCCCTCCCGCGGGCTCCGCCTCCAGTCCCCATACCTCACTGGCAAGCGGCGGGTTCGCTCATCCAGCCTCCCCTCTGACGCATGTTCCAGTCTCCGCCTCTGCCCCTGTGATGGACAGGTCCGGCATGGGAGTAACGCGTGCACCAGGCTCCACCCCCAGGCTTCTGTGAGTTCGGCCCCGCCTCCAGGACACGGGCACGCTCGGCAGAGGGACATGCACCGTTCGCAGGTGGCGCACGACCGGATCGCCTGCCTTCCATGTCGGTGACGCGCGCGACACTTAGCTCCGCCTCCGTTCCCAATTTGGCTGTATCATAGGGCACACCTGAGTGACCCAGCAGATTATGGGATTCTACTATTCTGCTCTGCCCTGGCTCTCCATTGGCTGAAGGTTCCTTTAATACCTATTCAGCTCAGACCTCATTGCTGAGCATAATCTTGTGTGACACCGTGCCTTGCTGCATTCCGGTCCTGTTTTCCTGCCTTGCCTGTTGGTTCCTGTCGCTGCCTGACCCTGCTACATTCTCTGGACTCCGCATCTCTACTCCGGACTCGCCTATTGTACGACCTTTCTGACATCTCCAATCCTGACCTTGGCGAGTCCCCCGACGATCCGCTACTCTCCAATCCTGAATTTGGCTACGGACTCCAATGACCCGCTACTCTCCAATCCTGAATTTGGCTACGGACTCCAATGACCTGATACTCTTCAATCCTGACCCGGCAAGTACCCTCAACAACTCTACTCTCTATACTCCTGACCCGGCTTGCACGACCAATCTACATCCTAGGTGCGCCCGCGTGGCTGTGGGTTGGCGTTACTCCATTCCCTACCTCAGCACCGTGGTTGCGCTTTGTTTGTGGTGAGCACGCGTTACAGGCTCCCGGTCTTTGTTTCTCTATCCCCACCTTAGCCCTGCGGTCCGGTCCTGGTTGTGGTGAGCACGTCCGTTACACATAGATAAATACAATGGCAGTCAATGGGCAACCTAAAAAAAAATACACAATTAAATAAAACATAATCAATGTTTTCTTACTTTTGATGTCTTCACCCCCGTCCTACGCCAGCACCAAGTCTTGGCCCTTGACGCAATGCTCCTCAACAGCCAATGCGCAGAAGTCCGTGATCATATCTTGATTGAAGAGACGTCTCCCCGGTGAGTTCTTCTTTCTCCATTCTTTTCTTCTGTTTTCTTTAGTTGTAATCCAATGGGGGCGGATGTTGTCCAGTCGTCTTCTTAAGCTCAAATGAGACGGGACAAGCCTTATACAAGGCTTTGACGTCACATTTGTGTGTTACATGGTACACCCTGAATCCGCTTGGCTGGTGCACCATGTGACAGGTTTTTTTGTTTTTTTTTAAAGGTTATGATGTCATCTTGAATGGAGGGAAGCCAGCCAATCAGGAAGGCCCTTAAAAATGACATCACATCCTTAAAAAAAATGATATATATAGTTACATACAGTAGAAGATGAGGTTGAAAAAAGACGTAGGTCCATCAAGTTCAACCTATGCTAAATTTAGACAACAGATACTTTATCCTATATCTATACTTACTTATTGATCCAGAGGAAGGCAAACAAAAAACCCAGAGTCATATCATCCAATGATATCTCATAAGGGGGAAAATAAATTCCTTCCTGACTCCAAGAATTGGCAATCAAATTAATCCTGGATCAACATCCTTCCCATGTATACTTATTTGGTATATCCCTGTATACCTTTCCCATCTAAAAAGATGTCCAACCTTTTTTTGAACAAATCTATTGTATCTGCCATCACAGTCTCCATGGGTAATGAATTCCACACTGTAACTGCCCTTACTTTAAAGAACCCTATCCTTAGTTGCTGGTGAAATTTCCTTTCCTCCAACCTTAAGGGATGGCCCCGAGTCCTTTGTACTTCCCGTGGGATGAATAGTTCTTTTGAAAACTCCTTGTATTGTCCCCGAATATATTTGTATAAAGATATCATATCCCCCTTTAGACGCCTCTTTTCTAATGTAAATAAATCTAATTTAGCTAGCCTCTCCTCATAAGTTAGAATGCCCATCCCCTTTATTAATTTGGTGGCTCTTCTCTGCACTCTCTCCAGTTCCATAATGTCCGTTCTTAGGATTGGTGCCCAAAATTGTACTCCATATTCAAGGTGTGGTCTTACCAAAGCTTTATAAAGGGGCATAATTATGTTTACTTCCCTTCCATCCATGGCCCGTTTGATGCAAGATACGATCTTGTTTGCCTTTGCAACTACTGCATGACTTTGGGCACTATTGCTAAGCCTGCTGTCTACAAGCACTCCTAAATCCTTCTCCATCAAGGATTCCACCAATATATCTCCATTTAATTTGTAAGTCGCCGGTTTATTCTTGCATCCCAAATGCATAACCTTACATTTATCTGTATTAAACCTCATTTGCCATTTACCTGCCCACGTTTCCAGTCTCTCCAAGTCCTTCTGGAGAGAAATTACATCCTGCTCTTATTCTATTACCTTACACAATTTAGTATCAATAGCAAAGATGGAGTCTTTGCTCTCGATCCCAACCTCAAGGTCATTAATAAACAAGTTAAAAAGCAGGGGTCCCAGTACCGATCCCTGAGGTACTCCACTCACGACTTTAGCCCAACCTGAAAAAGTTCCATTTATGACAACCCTCTGTTGTCTATCCTTCAACCAGTTTTCAATCCAGGTGCATATATTATTAGCGAGTCCAATTTTCTTTATTTTGTACACCAACCTCTTGTGTGAAACCGTATCAAAAGCCTTTGCAAAATCTAAGTAGACCACATCAACTGCATTACCCTGGTCTAAATTCCTACTTACCTCCTCAAAGAAACAAATAAGGTTAGTTTGGCATGATCTATCCTTCATAAATCCATGCTGACTATTACTAATAATTTTGTTTTCCATTAGGTATTCCTGAATTACACACTCACATACCCACCCCCCTAACTCGTACAAATACACACATACCAACCATCTAAGCCACACCTTGCAAAGTATTCAGTGGGGCGTGAAAGCCGAGGCCACGCCCTACTACATTGTGCCGATGCTCCTTATTTCACTAGGGGGAGGAGGCACTGTAATTACAGTATCCAGAGAGACTGTCACCCCTGGGAGAGGATCCGGATGCGAGCTACCGCACCCTCAGTTCCTCGTGGTTGCTAGCTAAGCAAGAGCTTATTACTATCTCGCCCACGCAATACACTGCCATTTCTGGGTGTACTGTATCTCAGATGCATTTGCCCCTGCTGTGACTTTACGGGTGGAGAGGCGAGCCTGACATCGAAGTGCCCGCGGTGTGGAACCCCACACCTAAAGCCAAAGGTGTCACTGCCTGCTCTACCAGACCGGAGGAAAGAGGTGGCCTATCTACAGAACAGTGCGGCCTGGACTGCGACCTTTGGGCGGATGCTCCAAAGGACCCGTGCGTCCCTGTTCCT
>WSYH01000550.1:14003-191584 GCA_036426205.1 Ascaphus truei | reverse complement strand
CCCTTTCCCCCCGCCCTCCGCTCCCCTTTCCCCCCGCCCTCCGCTCCTCTTTCCCCCCGCCCTCCGCTCCCCTTTCCCCCCGCCAACATCACTGACCCACCACCTCACACCCTAGCAGGACCCCCACTCACAGACAGCCCTCACAACCCACGCGCCACCCGCCGCCTCACACCCTAGCAGGACACACGCCTCACATTTTTACATCTGTTATGTCACCAAAATATACATTGTACTGTGGTGTGTTTACAATAAACCATTTTTAAACAACATCGTATTACATTTTATTCCATCTTTCTTTTCAACATTATTATCCAACCTTTACAACAAATAGTCATCTATTGTTCCACGATTTATAAATAATACTACCTATTACGCATTTACATCCCGGGCAACGCCGGGTCTCTCAGCTAGTATAGTATAATCGTATAGTGCTGTAATCGGGTTACATGGTGTATATACTGCATTCGGGGTCACGCGCTGTATTTGGATTATATGGTATATATACTGCATTCGAGGGTACAATGTGCTGCAATTGGGTTACATGGCGTATATAGTGTATACTGCATTCGTGGTTACGTGCCGTATTTGGATTATAGGGTGTGTATATATATACTGCATTCGAGGTTACAATGTGCTGTAATTGGGTTACATGGTGTATATAGTGTATATACTGCATTTGTGGTTACGTGCTGTATTTGGATTATAGGGTGTGTGTATATATACTGCATTCGAGGTTACGATGTGCCGTAATTGGGTTACATGGTGTATATAGTGTATATACTGCATTCGTGGTTACGTGCTGTATTTGGATTATAGGGTGTGTATATATACTGCATTCGAGGTTACAATGTGCTGTAATTGGGTTACATGGTGTATATAGTGTACTGTATATACTGCATTCGTGGTTACGTGCTGTATTTGGATTATATGGTATATATACTGCATTCGAGGTTACAATGTATAGTGTATATACTGCATTCGTGGTTACGTGCTGTATTTGGACCATATGGTGTTTATAGACTGCATTCATGGTTATGTGCGAGTTCAAATGATACAGTGTATATACTGCATTCATGGTTACGTGCTGGGTTCCGAATATAGGGTTTATATACTGCATGCGTGGTGTCAAGGATTGGACTTCGGCTGAAATGGATCCCAGTGGCAGGAACAGCAGGGAGCAAAGTCAGGAAACAAGCAGGGGTCCGAGGCAGGCGGCAGGTAGCAAAGTCAGGAAACAAGCAGGGGTCCGAGGCAGGCGGCAGGTAGCGAAGCCTCCGCTCCCCTTTCCCCCCGCCCTCCGCTCCCCTTTCCCCCCGCCAACATCACTGACCCACCACCTCACACCGTAGCAGGACCCCCACTCACAGACAGCACTCACAACCCACGCGCCACCCGCCGCCTCACACCCTAGCAGGACACACGCCTCACATTTTTACATCTGTTATGTCACCAAAATATACATTGTACTGTGGTGTGTTTACAATAAACCATTTTTAAACAACATCGTATTACATTTTATTCCATCTTTCTTTTCAACATTATTATCCAACCTTTACAACAAATAGTCATCTATTGTTCCACGATTTATAAATAATACTACCTATTACGCATTTACATCCCGGGCAACGCCGGGTTTCTCAGCTAGTATTCCTATACACAGTGCATATACATGTACTGTAGTGACGAAGTTGAGACATAACAGCATTAGGATCAAAGCAGCCATTTTGTTTAACTATTTTCAGTCCACTATCTTGTCTTGTCTTTGTGAGTTTTTTTTTTTTTTTTATAACTTCAAGTTTATTGGAAATTTTCAGTATCTATAGCATTGCGATACATATAACATGAACATTCACTGTATTACAGTCATTTACGATACTGTTAGACTCTCCCACTGGTACATCTAGTGATCACATATAAACATAATGTCCCTGATACCAGCCGGTATATTTAGGCAATGTAAACTTAGGGGAACCATAAATTAAAATTCCGGGGGGAAGGGAGGAGGGAGGGGGGGTGCGGGCACTCTCCTCTACCTCTTTCCTGTAAGTGACTGACTAATTCGCTGTGCACATTTTGTTTGCAAACCACTTGGGCCGGCCATAATGTTTATAGGGTATACCCTCATCTAGGTCTCGTAGTCCGGTTCGCTCTCTTTGAGCGAGAATGCATTTGGGACTATCATTGCCAAATCGTGGCTACCTCAACCCCCAGGATGTCTGTCTGTTCCAGCCAAGGCGTCCAGACTTTTAGATATTTGCTGCCAGTGTCATTGACCAAACTCGTCAATTTTTCCATCTGGCATATGTAAAAAACAGGTAGGTCGCGCTATGTCCCACAGTAAACTGGCAGCCTTTGATATAACCCTGACCCCTAGTCAGGCTATGGAAATAGAAAAAAGTTATATCTGTGGCGCTCAACACTGCTGTAATCAAAACAATTCTGATAGGTAATATAAAATATACAACCAGAGCCACGGAAATCGCCCATCCGATTGGATGCTCCACGTGATATGGGTGAACATGTAAATATAAAAAAATCAAATCATAGCATAATACTGTAAAACATATACACAAATCAACAAACAACATACAACACTTAACAGACGCTGAGAACAACAGGTGACTACTTACAATAGCATTTAATGTGGCATATCATTAATATCATAAAATACACATAAAATTGTACATAAAAACATATAATAGGTTCAGGCAAGATTCTCCAACTCGGGTGGGGGTACCTGCTTACCGAAAACAAGATGGTATCAGGCAATGGATAATTCAAAGAGTATCCCCTCTTATAGATAGCTGCTGCTGCTTACACCTGGGCTCAGACGAGTGGTCTCATATGGGCAGGGACAGGTTTTTCCAGCCTGCGGCGTCTGCCTCAGTCCTCACCCAGCACCGTAGCACCGTCCACGCACGGCAGAAGCTCCAGGACCGCACACACAGATACTTCCTGGTCTGACCGCGCCAAACGCACCAAACAATGCAATGCTGAAATGACGGATATTCCTACGCCAGCGTTCAATTGCCCGCAGCTCACTGCTTCAGAAGGGTACAGCACTCACACCCGAGTAGTAGGGACCTCACGGAACCACCCTACGCGTTTCGAAAGTCTTGCTTTCTTCCTCGGGTAAAAAGTAATGAAAAATAGTCCCTCTAAGTCCCGGTATATGTAGTCCCGATTTAAACAGACAGTGCATCCTTGTGATCTTGATCATGCGCAGATGGAAGGACCGGGGAACTCAGTGTAATAACACACCATAGACATGACAGATAACAAAAACAGTGAACAAATAAACAATGGACATAGACAAAAAAATGAAATATAATGATTAGTGCAATATATAAAATACAGATATATTAATAATACCTATATATACACATGGATAGTAAAATGTAATGACATAATGTCATTAGATGGTACAAGATGATGAATGACAAGAAATAACCCTGTTGGTAATATCTAAAATGGCCAAGGACTAGCCAAACCAGGGATAAGTAGAAGTATGCTGAGCAGAACTTGACCTTATAGGGGATAGTGTATAACACAAATATGATCCCTAAGTGTGTATAAACTAGCTAATAGTGTGCATATGGCTATACTTTAAAAAAACTATAAAGGAGTGACTAATGAAAGTGGGAATAAAATGTGAATAAAAATGGTAATTAATAGTGTGAGTAAAGATGTACCCATCAAAGGATGATATTGGGTAAAAAAAAATGGTGATTAATATATTTATATTGTGAAATCAAATAATAGTTGGGTGATGGTGATTGCTACCTAATTGTTAAACCATCCACATAATGAATACTAGGACCTTGGCATGAAATGAAATGAACCACAGGTAACAGAACACATTGCAGTGAATATATTGTCTGCCCGGGGGACCGATTATCTCATCTATCAAGAAGGAATGGCTTCAGGTCAAATTCTATATTGATGGTAGAGGGTACTGTTAGCCAAGTCCGGGGTTAGAGATAGAGACGTAATCGTTTGCCGGGTTCGGGGTGCCAGAGGTGCAGAGAGACGTATTGCCGTATGCCAAGTTCGGGATGCCAGAGGTGCGGATAGTCGTAGAGGAAGCCGGTTCGGTACACGAGGAAGACTGCAAAACAAGACAGGACAAGACAGGACTAGGGAGGCAGAGAGTGATGAGAACAACTGGTTCTATGCTCAGCCGACGAGTCAATGAAGCTGCAGGGTATATATAGGTAAGAGGGTCCAATGGCAGAGTAGCAAGGTGGGGGGGTGTGGATGGGCCAGGCTGAGACAGGGATAGGTCCAGATGAGTTCCTGAAGGAGGGGCTATAGATCCTAGAAGAACTGGTATATTGGATTGCAGCATTGGAAATAGGTACTGTGCCTTTAAGAGGCTGGTGCGCCTCCGTGTGGCTGCGCCTGTGGACGCGTGAGCGGGCACACGCCCAGACCCGAAAGAGGAAGAAGAGGACTGACATGACAGCCATACCCTGTCTCCTGGAGCAAATTCTGGAACCTGGCGTCGGAGGCGATCTGCCTGGAGTTTCTGTCTCCCAGTAGCCACCTTTAAGTTCTCCTGAATCCTCCTCCATAAGTCTTTCAGCCGGGAGATACGCATGTCAACCGCTGGTACTCCAGAGGATAGGGGGGAGAAGGGTAAGCGGGAAGGATGAAAAACAAAATTTATAAAGAAGGGAGATTCTTGAGTGGAGTCATTAAGAAGGGAGTTGAGAGCAAACTCGGCCCAAGGAAGCAGATCCACCCAGTCATCCTGTGTATCGGTTATAAAACATCGATGGTATTGTTCCAGTTTTTGGTTGGCCCTCTCCGTCTGCCCATTGGTCTGTGGGTGGTATCCCAAGGAAAATTGTAATGAAATGCCCAATTTTCGAGAAAAGGCTCGCCAAAATCTTGACACAAATTGAGACCCTCGGTCAGAAACGATGGTTGAGGGCACACCATGGAGACGAAAGATTTCCTGGACGAAAACATCCGCAAGCCTGGAGGAATTCGGAAGACCCCTCAAGGGAACAAGGTGCGTCTGTTTGGAAAATCGATCAATTACCACAAGAATAGTATTCATCCCTTTGGAGGTTGGGAGCTCTACGATAAAATCCATAGAAATATGGTTCCAAGGCCGGTCTGGGATGGGTAAAGGAAGGAGAAGGCCTGCTGGTCTGACCCGGGGTACTTTGTTGCGAGCACATGTGCCCGCTTTTACAAACTCCTCCACACATGCTTTAGAACTTCTGCTGGCCACCAGAAGGGTTCGCTGGAAAAGTCGTTTTTTCGTATCCCTGGGTGTCCTGCCGATTTAGAGGAATGGTACCACTCGAGGACTCTCTTGCGATGTTGCGGTGCCGTGTAGAGTCTTCCCTCCGGAACCTTGAACCCCATAGGAGCCTGTGATTGCTCGGATCGAATCTTGTCCATGATATCAAAGGAGTTGGCGGACACAATAAATTTAGAGGGAATTATCATCTCTAGCTGCTCTTCAGACCTATCCTCTGCAAGGAACTGTCGAGACAGGGCATCCGCCTTCAGGTTTTTGGAGCCAGGAATGAAGGAGAAGAGAGAAGAACCGTGAGAAGAATAGTGCCCAGCGGGCTTGTCGAGCGCTCAATCGACGTGCCCCTTCTAAGTAGAGGAGGTTCTTATGGTCTGTGAGTATGGTTATGGGTGTCTCCGTGCCTTCTAAGAGGTGTCTCCATTCCTCTAATGCCAACTTGATAGCCAAGAGTTCCCGGTTACCGACATCGTAATTCCGTTCTGCGGAAGAAAATTTATTCGAAAAGAAGGCACATGGGTGTAATCTGGCTAAGGGGGACGTCCTTTGGGACAGGACAGCGCCAGCCCTGACGTCAGAGGCATCCACTTCCAGAATAAATGGAAGTTTAGGGTCCGGGTGGGTGAGGATAGGGGCAGACACGAAAGCCTTTTTGAGAAGATTAAATGCCCGCATGGCGGGTTTGGACCATGATGAGGGATCTGCACCTATCTTGGTTAGAGTGGTGATGGGAGATACCGTGGTGGAAAAATTGCGAATGAAGCGATGGTAATAGTTTGCAAAACCTAGAAAGCGTTGCACGGCTTTGAGGGTGGTCGGACGGGGCCAGTCCAGAATGGCCTTTAGTTTCTCTGGATCCATATTGAAGCCGGAGTCAGAGATAATGTATCCCAGGAATGCTACGGACGTCAGATGGAACTGGCATTTTTCCAATTTCGCAAAGAGATGGTTCTCCCGGAGGCGTAACAGCACCTGTTGAACGTGTTTGATGTGTGCTTGGGTGGATTTAGGAAAGATTAGGATGTCGTCTAAGTAAACGATAAGGAATTTGTTAAGAATGTCCCGGAAAATCTCGTTGACAAAATCCTGAAAGTCTGCTGGTGCATTGCACAGACCATACGGCATGACCAGGTATTCATAGTGGCCGTCATGGGTGTTAAAAGCAGTCGTCCACTCGTCCCCCTCACGTATCCTTACTAGATTGAAGGCGCCTCTTAGGTCCAGTTTAGAAAAAACAGTAGCTCCTTGAAGGCGGTCGAAGAGTTCCGATATCAAGGGTAGCGGGTAGCGGTTTTTGCACGTGATGTTATTCAAACCCCGGTAATCGATGCATGGACGAAGAGACCCGTCTTTCTTCTTTACGAAAAAGAAGCCTGTTCCGACTGGGGAGGAGGACTTTCGGATGAAACCCCTCTCTAAATTCTCTGCAATGTAAGTGTTTATGGCTTTGGTCTCTTGGAGAGAGAGTGGGTAGGATCGTCCCCTGGTAAGAGCTGCCCCGGGCAGCAGGTCAATCGGGCAGTCGAAAGGTCGGTGCGGGGGTAAAACCTCTGATCTTGCTTTGTCGAACACATCGCGGAATTCCAAATATACAGAAGGCAAGGAGTCGATCTTTTCTGGCAGGGTACACAAACCACCAACCCTCTGGGATATCCTAGTACAGGTCTTGGCACATTGAGCACCCCACTGGATGGGTTCCCGATTGGTCCAGTCGATGCGAGGATTGTGGACTTGGAGCCAAGGAAGACCCAGAATCAACTCAACGGAGGGAGTGTGGATAACATTGAGGGTAATGATCTCCGTATGAGCGTCGACGAACTGCAGTAGGAGAGGCACCATCTGTAGCGTGATGAATGCCGGCTGTAGAGGTCGACCGTCAATGGCCTCCAGACCCACTGGCATCCTCTTGCTGATAAGTTGAATATTGTTCCGTCTAGCAAAGGTTTGATCGATGAAATTGCCTGCGGAACCGGAGTCTACGAATGCCCGTGCTTGAGTATGAAACCCCTCTCCAGACAGCGTCACTGGCAACAGTATCCTGGTGGGAAGGACGTCTTTAATGATGGGAGAGAGGGGCAGTGTTCCCAACGAGACTCTCCGGGATCTCATTGTGACTTGGCGTTTCCCGGCTTGTGGGGACACTGGAGCACTAAGTGACCGGAATTGCCACAGTACATGCAGAGACCGGCACTGCGCCGGCGTTGTTTCTCGGCAGAAGACAGCTTATTACCTCCCAATTGCATTGGTACCGGAAGGTCCAAAGATGGAGGTGTTGGAGGCACGAACGATGGAGCAAGAGACCTTGAAACCCGTTGACGGTAACGAGAACGTTCAGTCCTCCGCTCCTGCAGACGCTGGTCCACCCGAATGCACAGACCGATAAAATCCTCTAGGTCAGTGGGACGTTCCCGCGCCGCGAGCTCATCCTTTAGGGATTCTGACAGGCCCTGCCAAAACGATAGTGCTTCATTGTTCCATCCCGTCTCAGCAGCAAGGGTGCGGAACTCCACAGCGTACCGGGCGACGGAACGATCTGCCTGGGTTACGTGGTGGAGAGTGGAAGCTGCCGTTAATTGCCGTGCAGGGGTGTCGAAGACTCTTCGGAACTCATGGGCAAAGAGGTCGATGTCCTGTGTGATGGGCCCTTGTTGTTCCCAGATGGGAGAGGCCCAGGCCAGCGCCTCGTCGGTGAGAAGAGCCACGATATAGCCGACCTTAGAAATGGAAGAAACAAAACGAGAGGGCGAGAGTCGGAATTGGATGAAACATTGATTAAGGAAACCCCTACATCCTTGGGGATCCCCAGCATAGCATTTGGGACCAGGAATACGGGGTTCCATAGCATACGGAGGTGATGCAAAGACTGTTGCGTAGGCTGTAGAGGCCATGGGTGAAGGTCCCAGACTGGAAGCTCGGGCTTGAACGGTAAGGGAATGAAGGCTCTGCTGAAGCAAATCCATCCGCCTATCATTTTGTTCCAGATAATTCTCTAGCCTGGTGAAGAGATTCGTGTGAGAATTTAAAGTACGCTCCACCTCAGCGGGGTCCATGTTTGTTGGGCTGAGCATAATGTCAGGACGAGCTCACCACAAACGAGGCGGGACCGTGGTGCTGAGGTGGGATAGGATATAACGCCACCCACAGCCACGAGGGCACGTCTTGAGAGTAGAGTGGTCTGGGAGTCCAAGTCGGGGCAGGAGAGGTACGGATGGTAGAGGGTACTGTTAGCCAAGTCCGGGGTTAGAGATAGAGACGTAATCGTTTACCATTTGCCGGGTTCGGGGTGCCAGAGGTGCGGAGAGACGTATTGCCGTATGCCAAGTTCAGGATACCAGAGGTGCGGATAGTCGTAGAGGAAGCCGGTTCGGTACACGAGGAAGACTGCAAAACAAGACAGGACTAGAGGGGCAGAGAGTGATGAGAACAACTGGTTCTATGCTCAGCCGACGAGTCACTGAAGCTGCAGGGTATATATAGGTAAGAGGGTCCAATGGCAGAGTAGCAAGGTGGGGGGGTGTGGATGGGCCAGGCTAAGACAGGGATAGGGCCAGATGAGTTCCTGGAGGAGGGGCTATAGATCCTAGAAGAACTGGTATATTGGATTGCAGCATTGGAAATAGGTACTGTGCCTTTAAGAGGCAGGTGCGCATCCGTGTGGCCGCGCCTCCATGTGGCTGTGCCTGTGGACGCGTGAGCAGGCACACGCCCAGACCCGAAAGCAGAAGAAGAGGAGTGACGTCCGCTCCCTCAGTCCTGAGGCTGTGCTCCGGCACCGGCCGTCGATCCCTCCGCCATCAGTGCCCTCTGACCCGGAAGTCCCCTAGGGGGCGGAAGTGCCTAAGCGCCGGGGAGTCTCTGTTGTGACGTCGAGGTGGACGCAGGTCTGTTGTGCCTCCTCCCCTCTCTTCGCGCCTTTAGCCTGCTTTCCCACTCGTAGCCTCCCAGCACGTCGCAGAAGATGGGAGCCGACGTCGGGTTGCTGCAGCTCTCGGAGAAGACCACCAGGGGGGGGCATTGCAGGTACACCTATGGCCGGCCATTTTAACACGAGGGGGGGAATAGGGGTTCGGGTCCCTTTAAGCGCCCAGCCGGTCTGGCTGAGCTGCGGAGGACTTTAAATCTCACGTGGCTTCCTCCGATCCGGCTCCCACTCTGCTCCAAGACGTCGACGGAGCCGGATCAGCTTCTGATTCCAGGTGAGGAGGCTGAGAGGAGCCAGGGCTGGGGGGGTTCTGTTCTAGTCCCAGCTTCTTGAGGAAGCTGTCGCCATCTTCAACCCTCCGAAGTGTATGTGCCACCCCGTTTTTAACTACTAGGAGGGCGAACGGGAACAGCCACCTATACTTGACCCTCTTGTCCTGCAGGATTTTTGTCACCGGTCCCAGGCTGCGTCATCTTAGTAGGGTGGCCGGGGAGAGATCCTGAAAGATCTGGAGCTTGACGCCTTCAAACTCCATGGTTCTTGCTTCCCTGGCCATCCGACAGACCGAGTCCTTTATTTTATAAAAATGAAAACGGACTATTATGTCCCGTGGGGGGGCTCCTGTTTGTGGCTTCGAGCGGAGGGCTCTATGGCACCTGTCAAGGTGTAAGTCCTGGGCTGATTTGTCTGGTAGTAGGTGTTCTAGCCACTGCTGTACATATTCCTCCGGATCTGTCACTGTCTCTGGCACCCCACGGATACGGACATTATTACGTCTGTCCCGGTTTTCGGTGTCCTCTTGCTTGTCCGTAAGATCCAGAATCTTGTCCTGCAGCTGGGCTACCACCTTGTTTGTCTGCTGTAGGGCCCTCGTGTTGGCGTCCATCTTGGTCTCTAGGGACCCGGTCCTCTCCCCCAGCCCATCCAGGTCCCTCCTCAGGTTCCACAGTTCTCTGTTGAAGAACTGCTTCATCTCTGTGCAGAACTCCCTGAGGTCCTTTCTGGTGACCGGTTCGTTGTCATCCGTTCTCGCAGCCGGTCCGGCTGCCTCAGCCTCTGTCTACATCCCTGTTGTAGGGGGTCCGGGGCCATCTCCCGCTGCTGGGGGGCTTTTATTGAAATAGGTGGTAACCGAGGGTTCTTTCTGCTTTGGTTTCCCCCGTAACGGCATCCCTGGGTGTTCCCGTTAACGATCGTGCCTAACTGCTTCGTGGGGGGTCGCTTGAAGTGCCGCTTTTTATTGATTATTATGCCGATGTGAGCAGAGCTAGAAACCTAAGCTTCCATCTACTCTGGCTTCGCGCATGCACCTCCTGTCTTTGTGAGTTTTAATGTCATCATTCTATGTGAAGAAATCTGTGTGAAAGAGAGAATTTAATGTTTTCGCTCTTAGCTGACTTTTTATTGATCTTTCCTCATCCAATCAGCTTCCAAATGAAAGTGTAAACAGGCCAGATATTATGAGAAAGCCTCGTTAGTAGTCTAAGATAAACTGTTCCCCATACAATGTGCCAAGTGGCAGAAATGACATCACATTTAACCCCATAATGATTTTTAGCTTACATACAGTTATTCAGTATTATTATGTATTACAAAATGACATCAGCTTTAGTATTGTTATGTATTACAAAATGAGGTAATATTTAGTGACGTGCGAGCCCCTCCATAAAGGGGTGGAGCTTTAGGTTTTAGAGTATAAATATATGGCATACCGTGTTATTGTTAGAGAGCTTTTGTTTTGAAGCTGTCCGTTGTGCACTTGACTTGAATAAATTCACGTGTTATTCTGTTTCAAAATAACCTCAGACTGTGTTTTTTTTATTTACGCTTTTCTCAGATGGCGCAATCCGAATAGGGACTCAATATCATCGGAATCGAGCACCCGGATGAATCACTCCTCCATCACTCAAACCTGAGCGCTCATATGAATCAAGGTAAGGCTACCTGCATTTTTTAGACAAACAGCCTGATTAAATTGTTTTGAGTGATGCTTGGAGCTGATTTTTGAACGGTGTCTTATCTGATGTGACCAGTAAGAATCCCTAGCAGTTTCACGTGAATTTATTATTCTCTGTTTCTGTATTCATTTTAAAGTGTAAGAGTTGTTAGGGGCTAAGGTAAGAGTCCCGTTAAAAGTTTTGGTGATGAAGGTGAGTGTTTGTATGCTAAAGGGATTGTTTTCAGTCCGTCCTGGGTTGTGATAAATATTTTTGTTGTCTGAGCAGGACGGGTCCCTGATTGTACATTTGCTCTTTCTTGTCATTTAACATACCAAGTGAGTTCATGGTTATCTGGTTAAAAGGTCTTATCTTATAAAAGTATAAGGTTTATCAGGACTGTGTTGGACCCGCTGAAGTGATTCAAGTTTTTCTTTGGTATAGTTATGGTGAGAAAATATGATTGGGAACAGTCTTGTGACAGGTCCTTATTTGCATATTTACACTATTCAGAACAATAACATACCAACAGAGTTGTACGTAATCAGCTTGCGCTGATTATTGTAACGCTAAATGGTACAGGTCAATTAACAGTTGATTGCTGTAGCCGAAGTATTGTACATTGTCAATTAACATTGATTATTGTAGCCGAAGAAGTATTGTACAGGTCAATTAAATTTGATTTCTGTAGCCGAAGAAGTATTGTACAGGTCAATTAAATTTGATTTCTGTAACAGGGGAATAATGGGAAACCAAAAATTCTCAAAGGATTGTGTGTCTGCAGACGAAAATAATAAAGAATGAATACAGAGAACGAAAAGAGTCAATATAAATACAGGTAAACCCCGTTATAACGCGGTTTTCACGTGGCTCCCGTTAAAAAAAAATTTAAATACATTTTTTTTTATACCTTTTTTTAATACATTTTTTTATACATTTTTTTATACATTTTTTTTGCACACTGCACACACTCTCACTGCACACTCTCTCACTGCACACACTCTCACTGCACACACTCTCACTGCACACACTCTCACTGCACACACTCTCACTGCACACACACTCACTGCACACACACTCACTGCACACACACTCACTGCACACACACTCACTGCACACACACTCACTGCACCACTGCACACACTCACAGGACACTGCACACACTCACAGGACACTGCACACACTCACAGGACACTGCACACACTCACAGGACACTGCACACACTCACAGGACACTGCACACACTCACAGGACACTGCACACACTCACAGGACACTGCACACACTCACAGGACACTGCACACACTCACAGGACACTGCACACACTCACAGGACACTGCACACTGCACACACAGGACACTGCACACACTCACAGGACACTGCCCACACTCACAGGACACTGCACACTGCACACACTCACAGGACACTGCACACACTCACAGGACACTGCACACACACTCACAGGACACTGCACACACACTCACATGACACTGCACAGCACACACACTCACAGGACACTGCACACACTCACAGGACACTGCACACACACAGGACACTGCACACACACTCACAGGACACTGCACAGTACTCACACTCACAGGACACTGCACAGTACACACACTCACAGGACACTGCACAGCACATACACTCACAGGACACACACTCACAGGACACTGCACAGCACACACACACACACTCTCTCCCTCCCCCCCCCCCCCCCCCACACAGGATAGAATGTCTGTGGTGTAGAGCAGGAGAAGCTATCAGGAACACAGACACACAGACACACAGCTCTCTTCCTAGACAGGGCAGGCTCCCCCGGCGTCCCTGAAAAGTTTGCGAGTGAGAGCAGGAGAAGCTGCTGTGCGGGTGATCAGTGGACATGTGAGTAAAATTGCCATGGAGAGGAGGCTGCAGCCCTGAGCCTCGCACTCTACAAGCACTTCCTGCACCTCTCTGACTGCTGGGGAGGAGGGAGGAGGGAGGAGTAGCACAGTGTAGCACAGTGCGATGATGCGATCCCAGCTCTCCCCCCTCTGTAGACACGGAACCCCGGGCGCGGCGGCCATTTTTAATTTGTTTAATTTATTTATTTAATTAGCGCGACCCCGTTTGTAGCGCGGTCGGATCGGGTGGCCCCCGAGGACCGCGCTATAACGGGGTTTACCTGTATATTTCGTTGACCAGTGAATGGCACTGTTTTGTTTATACTATTATCAACAAATTGCGCAGATGTTTAAATGAAAGAGGGGTCTTTTTCTGTGGGATTGATAAGCTCAGGGAGCGCCGCCTCGTGTGTTTTTGAATCCCACAGGGAAACATACCTTACGTTAATGTGGGTCAAAAGAATTCTGTTGAGGGACAGAAGGGTCCCCCTGCATTCATTTGTACAATTGCCAGGGCAGAAGTTAATATAATAACAAGTGAAATAGAAAGTGACTAGGAAAGAAATAGCAAGTGAATTTGCTGATAGATAATCAAGGCATACGATGGTGTTGAGGAAGTACAGTAGATATTGAGGGTTATTTTTATGAAAGATTTATATGCAGAAATTGGGATACAATTAGAGACTGTGTATATTGTTTGGAAGGGACAGAAAGTGTTATAAGTGTAAAAAAGGTAGGACATGTTGCCAGTAATTGCAGAGCAGCCCTAAGAGAGAGAGTAGAAGAAAAAGAATGGAATTTAAAAGGTTTGTTCGTACTGGCCACACGAATAGATCTTTTAAACCAGAAAATATTATTTTTCCTTCTGTTCTAATGGCAAATAGAAAGAGAATCAGAATAACAGCAACACAGACCGCGCCAAACCCCCCCCCCCTTTTTCTCCAAAGGAATGTGCAAAAGATACGAAAAGTTAACTCAAAAGCATAAAAAAAAATTCGTTTTAAAAGCAGGTTATTTATGAGAAGTTGATTCGCTGTGTAGGAGAGAAATTTGTGTCTATGTTCTTTGTGTGTCTGTATTGTGGTTTCTGTATTGTGTGTAAACCAGTAAAAACACGTCAATTGCATTTCTATAGGATAAGGATATGTTGCAAAGAGATTTTAAGCTCGCACGTATTGTTTAAATTATATATGGTGTGTTCATAAGTTGATCTAACCTCAATTTAGTTTATTGTCCCATTTTTACTTTTAAGAGGCCATATTTTTATTTTTAAGAGGCCATATTTTTATTTTTTTGAGGCCATATTTTTATTTTTGAGAGGCCATATTTTTATTTTTGAGAAGCCATATTTTTATTTTTGAGAGGCCATATTTTTATTTTTAAGAGGCCATATTTTTATTGCTGTGGAGAGAGCTCCATTTTTAACTTTGAGCTGAAGTTTTAATTCAGTGATTAATATTTAGAAGACTGAGAAAATGTTTTGTTATCTGCTCGGCACTCTCAAGGTCTTTTTGGCGAAACGCCAGGGCTGGCAAATTGCCCAAGATAAACAAGCTCTGAAATTTTTCTCTGAGTGTCTTTAAAAAAAAATAACGCTGTCAGTATGTTCGGCACTGTGCAAAGAGATTATTTTACAAGAAATTTAGTGTGAAGTCCTATACAAAAGCATTTTGACTATTATCTGAATATGTGATGTATTTTATAACTTTTAATCATTTATTTTTTCCATAGGTGTCCTATTTTATTATAAGCAGTAGTTACTGTTAAAATCACTGTATAATATATAATTCTAATTCTGCTGATTAAGCAAACAACATCCTAGTTGCTAATTTATTATTTATTTGTAGAATGTTTTGCCAGGAAGTGGTGCATTGGGAGTCATCTCTTGTTTTTGGGTGTGTCCTGGTTATAGAGTTAAAGGACAGGTGATACATAGTTACATAAGTGAGCAGGGTATATATTATATGCAAGGCATTTCACATTTTTAGCAGAATAGTTACAGTGGAGTGTTTGGGGTGGAGGCCAGGCTGGAATTGGCTAGGGGCATTTGTCTTAGTATAGTAATTGTTTAATTGGGATTGAACACATTTTTGTCCATGACTTTGGATAGTATTGTAAGTGTAATATGCTATATATATATATATATACTAAGAGATATTATCTATATTATATATATATAGCATCAAAAATGTACTCAGCACTTCACAAAGAATACAGTAGAGGGAATTATAATAGAATAGTAAGTGCAGCAAAATCAGACAATAGGAAAGGAAATCCCTGCTCTTAAAAGTTTACAATCTAAGGTTTGAGGGGAATTTACAGAGATAACAGGTGAGGGAATAAGTGCTGTAGATAGCAGTGCTTGACCACAATGGGTGGTAGGAGTGACTGTGTGTTCAATAATAGCCATGAGTGCAGGCTATTGGGATGTTTAATTTGTGGGGCAAGTTTTAAGGTTAGTTAGTATTTAATAAATAGGTTGATACCATTTGCATCGGAGGAGATTACAGTGAAGCATGAATGAGAGCAAGTGTGTATTGGGAGAAAAGATATTGGTCTATAGTTTGAGACAGTGTTTTTGTCCCCACTTTTGAAGATTGGGACAGCTCTGGTAGTTTTCTAGGTCTTAGGGATATGGCCTGCAGACAGGATAGAGTTGATTATGGAAGCAATTGGTTTGACAATGACTGAGGCCCAAAGTCTTAGGAATTTAGATTGTAGCACAGTCAAGTCCACAATAGCTGCTTAGTTAAATAGGAGATACCTCTGTCTATATGCGGATGTTAAGACAGTAGTAAACCGTTCACAATCCAGGGGGAGCACATAAGGGAAATAAAACAAGAATACAATCTAAGTGCAGACAATATGACAATTGGTGAAGAAATATACTAAGTCTTGGCTCTTTAGTCCAGCCTACTCACAAGATGTAGATAAAATACGGGCAATAAGGAACATTGTTTCTTTGCAGGAAGACCTCTATTTCGAATGTGATGAAGACCTCTAATCTCAGCAAAACAGTGGTGTATATAAGGAAGGAAAGATATACATAGTGCAGACCAATCATAAAACACGTGGCTTTTATAGGATTAAAAATTGAACACTTACAATATGACCATTCAAATAATGCATATATCACGACAATTGTGATGGAAGAGAGAATGCTGTGGACATCTGGCTCACCCCCCGCCTCTGGTCTGCAATCACTGTGTAAGACGCCGCTAGGTTGAGCTCTCCACCTACGAAACCAGTTCCTACCAGCTGGGTTTGAGCAGGGGGTTTTAATTCATTTATTTTTCACGGTATTATCACGGTTTTTCACTGAACTATTTTGTATCACTTGATTGATTTCTTATATTCACTGCATAATTAGGAGTGAACACTATTAGTGCTAGCGCCTTTTTTCTTCACCATCACACAACAAGACAGTAGAAAACACATTGATACAAGAATTTGTTCCTAGGTATAAATTATCTCCCTATGAGACACTTATGGGATGACTTATGACTATCAGTAGTTCAAAGGAACAAATTAAGGACCATCTATTGGTAATAAAACAATTAATAAGTATTGTATGCCACTAATACATTTTGTGAGTCTCTCTAGGCAAAGTTGAAAGTGCACCTACTCGAGAAGGGGTTAATAAGTTAAATATTTCCTACGCAAGCATGCTCTTCATCCCAGATGAAAAGGCCCATACTAACCACCAATACCGCAATTAAAGTGTCAGATTCCTGGATCCACGTGGCTCACATAAAACTCATTCCAGCTCCACCAAAGACAAAAGACATCTAAAGCACAGCCGCATCAAGTTAACGTTTTGACAAGACATAAAGTTTGACCATTAACCAACAAGGAAAATAAGATACCAGGCAGAGGCCTGATCTTATCAGGAACATTTCATTTTTTCAAAGACTCAATATTTTTATTCTTTTATAGTGTGTATAAGTTAGAATTTTAAGATGTATGCATCATTGGGTCTGCGAAGGTATAACCCACAGAGAGATGACAGGATTATCATGATGATGCTCTACAGAGCCTTGTCAGCAATACTCATCTGCCTGTGTTCCTTATACATCGCAGATATCTATCACCATGGTCAAGGTAACACTACACTAAGCATCTCACCCACAAACATCACAAAGTTAATTGGTTCCTTGGAAGTGAGGCTTGTGAATGCTCTTGTATGTGTTTTGGCAGTACTCATCACTCACTATGTAGGTGTCATGTGCAGCAAAACTTTGATCCAGAAGTGTGTTGCACCCCCCACCGAGAGGAGGGGGTCACCCAGGGGCGTGTATCAGCCACAAGGAAAGGATCACAAGTCAGCAATTTTTGACCATCGCAGACATTTTTTGTTCTGTTTTTCTGAGTGAATGATGTATATGATGCGTGCAAGAGTGATGATCATGCATTTCACTTCCACAGATACCAACCCCCTCAATTCTCAATAATAGAATGTTGTGCTAATTCTCAAAATATATGATGGTAGAGATAGATGCCATTTTCTTTAGCTAGCAGCAGAAAGGTCACTTGCCTAAAATAAGGTTTTTAGTATTTTTTGTATCCATATTTACACACTAGCAACACATATCATTTATGGGTCAAGTGCCTCCAACAACCAGAAACAAGAGAAAAACACCAAATATTGCAGGACTGAAAAGTAGTTTATGGAAAGAACAATTTTGGGTTAGTTTAGTTCTAAATGTAGGAGATGGGTTACTATATGACAGGCTTAATACATTAACAGATGTGTTTGATGATGTCCTCAATCACACCACTACAGCTATTGCATCACTAAACCAAGAACAAGTCCAGATCAGGCTTATGGCCTTACAAAACAGAATTAGAACATGTTAGCATCAAAAGGAGGTGTATGTGCCCTAATTAAAGAACAATGTTGTGTTTTCATCCAAGATCAGAGTGGCAAGGTACAGCATGAGTTAGGCAAAATAGAAGAAATTCAAGAAAGACTTAGGAGGAGAAGTTCACAGAAGTGAACCCTTTGGGGCTGGGTAGATTGGTAGGATCACTAGGAGCGAAATTTTTGAATGCAGTATGTGTCTGCTTGTGATACTCGTTGTCATCTGTGTTTGTGTTACGTTTGTCAAAGGCATGATCAACAAATATGCAACCCCCTCTGCAGACATAATGCCATTGTTTGCAGAACCAATTTACAACAGTCCCTTGAAGAAAGAAGATGCCAAGGACAATGTTCTAACTCTGGAAAAGAATTTGGCTGTAAGGCCATACGAGACTATGACTACATTTGGCAGGCACCCTCGTGCACTGTCCTATACCCTCAAAAAGCAGCATTATGAGATGATGGAGCACCCCTGTGCCTCCCAGCGTGTTACTGGACTAAAATCATGCTAATAATTCTCAAAAAACAATGTTTTAAAGAATCAGAGGAGGGACTGACGAAGTTGAGACATTAGGGGGTCTGACATAACAGCATTAGGATCAAAGCAGCCATTTTGTTTGACTATTTTCAGTCCGCCATCTTGTCTTGTCTTTGTGAGTTTTAATGTCATCATTCTATGTGAAGAAATCTGTGTGAAAGAGAGAATGGAATGTTTTTGCTCTTAGCTTATTTTATTGATCTGTCCTCATCCAATCAGCTTCCAAATGAAAGTGTAAACAGGCCAGATTTTATGAGAAAGCCTCGTTAGTAGTCTAAGATAAACTGTTTCCCACACAATGTGCCAAGTGGCAGAACTGACATCACATTTAACCCCATAATGATTTTTAGCTTACATACAGTTATTCAGTATTATTATGTATTACAAAATGACATCAGCTTTAGTATTGTTTGTATTACAAACAGAGGTAATATTTAGTGACGTGCGAGCCCCCCCCATAAAGGGGTGGAGCTTTAGGTTTTAGAGTATAAATATATGGCATTCCGTGTTATTGTTAGAGAGCTTTTGTTTTGAAGCTGTCTCCGTTGTGCACTTGACTTGAATAAATTCACGTGTTATTCTGTTTCAAAATAACCTCAGACTGTTTTTTTTATTTACGCTTTTCTCAGTAGAAAGAAGTCTCTCCCAATGCACACAGTGCCCCAACCCCAATAAAACTTTTTTAACAATGTCTCCCAACACTCAAAACCTTCTTAAAGTAGTGTAACCCTCTTTTCTGCTAACATAGAAAGGCTACTAATGCTGTATATACCTGCTTGCTCAGCGAGATCTGAGCCTCTGCTAACTGGGAGCCTGGGGCACCAATAAGTAATCTGACAGCACCTCCACTCGCCCAGGACCCCAAAGAAGTGAGATGCCCCTGGAGAAGAATAACAATGACCATCCACAACTCTGTAACCTTTTACTATATGGAGCATAGATATACATAAGCAGATATGGATATAACAATGAACAGCATATGCATATAGAATGTATTGATAACCTTGCAATAATATAATGCACACACAATAGATGATTGTCCTTGACTAGGTAACCTTTGTACTGGTTGCTCTGGCCACGCTCCACCCTGGAGTAGTGTCCCTTTCCCACCACCATGTGCACCCCACACCGTGTCCAATGTACTGGACCAGTCTGTTGGTCACTTTACCCTTAGTGTCCCCAAGAACCCCTCCCCAAGGCGGGATCAGCGCCTGTAGGTACCGGTGTTGGTGCACTTATAATAATACCTTCCGGGCGCTCCAGCACCCGGTAACTGTACTTCAAAAAGGATCCGCCGATCCAGCGTTGTATCCCTCAATTGATTCCTCACGGACAGGGAATCTACCACGAGTCTTTACTTGCACCAGTAGCTTGATCCCAAACTACCGATCACCAGGCAGTGCAGGAAGATACTGTGTCCCTGTCTGCTACTATCAGTAAAGGGTATGCTGTCCCTATCTAGGGCTGTTCCCTGCAGTATCACAATCTGGTGGTGACTCAGGGCCGGCACTGGGGCCTAGGGGGATTCCTTGCCTATGCAGTGGGTCACTGACCCCCTGCAATACACGTCTCCTCTCCCCTTGCTCTCCCAGGACACACTGGCTAGCGTGGTCTCTGCTGCACTCTTCCCTTTCCTGTCTGCCAGCAAATCCTCAACTCCTATTCGTTCCCTGGCATCATGTGACCCTGCTGAGGCTCATGGGAATTGTAGTCCTAGCTCAGAGCCTCTCTCTATTGGCCAGCCGTTCGCGCGCTTGTCCTGCGCCTATGTGACCTACCAGGAGGCTCAGGCCGCACATCTGCACTGCGCATGCACAACTACCAAACATGGCGGCGCCCTGTACTAGCTGGGCCGCCGCAGAGCCTCCGGAGTACCAGAGCGCTCCCTGCTCGGCCCCCACCTTCCAGAAATGCTGGCGGGTCTGCTGCTTGACTCCGGCGGCACCCGCGATCACCCACGCAGCGGAGGTAACGAGGGGGGGGGGGGCAGGGGAAACCCATTACACTCTCCCCTGGTAAAACCCCAACGTCCCTGCTTGGGACAGCGTAACTTACACAACAATATACATCAATTATATAATGAAAATGCATACATATATGAATACAACTTATCACTTGTATACTCTACATGAGATTATACATTTCATTGAACATTCCAATCACACATCTCACTTTACTGCGAGCCCACTGCTGAGCCTCATAATGGGGTGCCCCGAATTGGTCATGTCATTCTCATGGGAGGTTGACCCATTCTTTGGCTTCTACGCAACTGTTCTTTATTTACTCCCTCTGGAGAGTAAATAATCTCACTTTGTAACTTATTCTCTTCCCTTGAGGGGATCAGTGGTTCAACACAGTCTCTTTGCATGGGCTCTGTGGATCTAAGGGCTGACTCACTGGAGTCACTTTATCTGACTTTTGACCATAGGGCCCTTTAACCGTAGCTCTTTTGGGAGATGCCGCTGCGGTCGGAGGGCCCCTTTGAGAGGTTCCCTCCATAGAATCCTCAGAGTTGGTATTATTTTCAGTCTCTTGGCCAACCTCTGTTAAGTTTGGCTCCCCATCTAGAGGAGCAGCTGTTATTTCTGGCTCTTCGTCTCCTACTTGAGGTATAGGAAGTAGATGATTTCTATGCCATACCTTTACCCGGCCTGCTGAGTCTTTGATGCGGTACACCGGGAGGCCAGGCATCTGTGACTCCACCTCATATACTCCATCTCTCCAACGGTCGGCCAGTTTATGCTTCCCGGGAACGCCTAGATTTCGAAGGACAGCATCCCCCGGACGAATTTCCTTATGCCGCACTTTATGATCGTAGCGTCTTTTATTGCACATTTAATTGAGCCGAAGCTTTCTCTGCCAACTTATATGCCTGCTGCAAACTATCTTGTAGCCGTTGCACATACTTGAAATGCGTCCTGTTGGATACCCCATCGGTAGATATCCGCAGATGTACATCCAATGGTAGCCGAGCTTCTCGTCCAAACATCAGAAAGTAAGGCGTATACCCAGTGGATATGACGAGTACAATTATAAGCATGCACCAGGGTCTCTACATGCTTACTCCATTCAGTCTTTTGTGGGCCCTTCAGGGTGCCAAGCATGTTGAGCAACGTTCGGATGAACCGTTCAGGCATAGCATCCCCTTCTGGATGATAAGGTGTCGTCCGGGACTTGGTGATACTCAGCAACTTAAGCAATTCTCGTATAAGATTACTTTCAAAGTCTCGGCCCTGATCCGAATGCAATCGATTTGATAGTCCATAATGAATTAAATACTTCTCCCATAAGACTTTAGCTACTGTGACAGCTCGTTGATCTTTAGTAGGGAAGGCTTGGGAATATCAAGTGTAGTGATCTTTGATCACCAGTACATTTCCGATACCTCGGGTGTCAGGTTCGATACAAAGAAAGTCCATACACACCAGATCCATGGGTCCTGAACTTTTCAGATGTGCCATTGGCGCCGCCCGCGTGGGTAGTGTTTTCCGTTGTATACAGCGGGTACACCGCCTACAGTACAGTTCCACCGTCTCTCTCATTTTGGGCCAAAAGAATCGGTCACGAAGTAGCCTGAAGGTTTTATCGATACCGAGGTGTCCATGATCATCATGTAATGCACGGAGGACCATGGGTTGCAGGATCTTGGGTAGAAATAACTGTCGTCTATCTGGATGGTTGTGATATGGCACTACCCTATACAATAGACAGTTATCATGCTCAAACTTATTCATTTCCTTCCTTAGCAGAGCTACCATTTCTTTAGGGGCCGTCTAAGCAACGAGGGATTATCTTGTTGAAGGGCTTGATGAGCTATTCCTGCCACTGGGTCGTGAATTTGATATTGTACCAGATCCTTCCAGGCAATAGTTTTATCCGGAGTGATGTTCATCCCGTCCGGATGACGGTATGCTCCTGGGATAGCTTTTGATTGACACCCTAACGAATCCACTAATGTCAACTCAGAGAAGGCAACTTGGTCTTGCACCACCGCTGCTATGGAGCACAAGGCCCGTACTCCTGGTCCCGGAATTTCTTCCCAAACACCCTCATCAGGAGTAGGATTTAATCTGGGTCATCGAGATAGGGCGTCAGCGCCAATGTTCGTAGGCCCAGGCTTATACTTAAGGGTGAATTGATCATTTGAGAGCGCTGCTAACCAGCGGTGGCCGGTAGCCTCCAACTTTGCAGACGTGTTGATGTATGTCAACAGGTTATTATCAGCCCTAACCTCAAATGTGACTCCATACAAGTAGTCATGCAGCTTGTCCACAATAGTCTATTTGAGAGCTAAAAACTCCAACTTGTGCACAGATATAGGCTACTGGTCGAAGTCCGGTATCATATTTCTGATGCAACACTGCTCCTAAACCGTTAAAACTGATATCAAAATGTAGAATATACGGCCGCTCAGAATCTGCATAGGCCAGCACAGGAGCCTGTGTTAAGCTCCTCTTTAACCCCAGAAATGCCTTTTCACAGGCGGGAGTCCACTTATCCCTGAAGGGTGCTTGAGCAGACGCAGCTTTCCGACTCGTGTCTTCGGTGTAGATTTTGAGAAGGTTGTTGAGAATCTTCGCTTTACTGGAATAGCCTTCCACAAACATTCAGTAATAACCGCAAAACCCCAGGAAGGAACGTAATTCCATGACGTTAGTGGGTCGCGGCCAGTTCACCACTGCTTCTATCTTCCCCGGGTCAGTAGATATTCCTTCCGCAGAGACAATGTGACCCACGTAGGTCACAGAGGTGCGGCAAAACCGACACTTATCTATCGACAGCTTGAGTCCTTCCGTGCTCAGTCAATCCAGCACTTTTATCAGCCTCTCTTCATGTTCCTCCAGCATCTTCCCGAACACTATGATATCGTCCAGATATATACTAGACACCTAATACATGATATCGTCCAGATACACTAAACAATCCCTGGGGTTCATATCCCCAATCATCTTTTCCATAAGACGCTGGAAATTGGCTGGAGCACCGCATATGCCTTGGGGCATGCGTGTGAATTGATAAAACCCCAGCGGGCAGACGAAAGCTGTTTTCACCTGATCTTCGGAGTTCATTGGCAGTTGATAATACCCGGACCTCAGATCCAACACACTGAACCACTTGTTCCCCGACAGGGCATTTAAGAGGTCTTCAATCCGAGGAAGAGTATACTGATCTGGTACAGTACGATTATTCAATGTTCTATAGTCCACACATAGCCGTACTGACCCGTTTTTCTTTCATACCACCACGATAAGCAATGCGTTTGGACTGCGAGATCCCATTACAATGCCGGCCACCTCCATTTCTTGTAGTAGATTCCTCACATCTTCCACATCCCTAGGAGCAATGCGACGGGACCTTTCTCGAAACGGAGTTGTATCATTTAGCCAAATGGTATGTTGAGCACTGCGGCTACAACCCACATCCATATCACTGGTGGAGAATACCCCTCGTCTTGCTTCCAACTTGGTCTGCAATCTCTCCCTCCACTTTTTTGTCAAGGGGAAGTCCCCGAAGTCAAATACCAGTTGAGGGGCTGCTGTGGATGCAGCAGCTGCCTGCGATTGGGCTTCCATCTTCTCCATAGGAGTGACAGGATATATTCTTCCCAGCTGCTGCCCGTAGACGATAGGCATGGAATAGGGAGAGATGTTCTGTACATACACCTGTACTCTATTTGGTAGTTTAGATGGCCATTCCCTCACCTCAGCCAAAAACTCATATCCGCGTCGTTGGTCACCTTCAGAAGTACTTTCCAACGAGAATAGACGATCCACCTTGCTTCTTTCTGGATAGCAATAGGTAGCAGTCATCATCTTTCCTCCCCCTGGTGGAATCTCAGTCAATCCGTACTCAATATTATAGAGGAATCCATGCTCTTCTTGTGCAGCTATCCTACAACATTCTCCCCGCAACACAGGGTATTCTGCTAGCGCCGCAAACGGTAGTTCACCAGCCTCCTGTAAGTACATACGAATCACTGCCTATACTATGTCAGTATTGGTTCCCATGATTATAGGAGCACTAGGATGTTATTGTGGCTCAGGGCATACCAATGCTTCCACTTCCATGGTGTGATGCTTGCCGGTATTCAGCTGTGGAATATCCAAATGCACCCGTACCACTCCATCAATATGGTAGTCTTCATGGCTCAACCCTCGCAATTTCATAGCTTCTGCAGACAGCAGGGGTAACCGGTGAAGATGTCGATCGTAGAACGGTCTATATATAATGGTTACTTGGGAACCCATTTTCAGTAGCGCTGAGATGTAGATGCCTTCAATAACAACATTCACAATGGCAGCAGGTCCTATGCGGCAGCCTACCTTTGGCGCTACCAGCGTGCCATTGGCACTCGAGGGTGCGGCCTCTTCTGCCGTAGTGGTATCTCCAGCTTCCAGAGTGGGGCACAGAATAGCTTTCGCGGGTCCCGTGGCCGTCTTCTTCTTGAGCGGGCAGAAGGGAGCGATGTGGCCCATTTTGCCGCAACAGAAACACTGAACATTATTTCTACCCACCTGGTTTCTAAGGGCAGGAGACATTCGTCCGGATGTAGAGTCTTCAGCATCGGTCTCACACCCATCAGAATCCTCCTTTTCCTGACATGCTTCTTTGGCTGGCTTCGGCCTAGCCTCTCCTTTCTTAGTCTCCTTTGAGATTATCCCCGCTTTCTTGGCAGGGCTCGGGTCCCGGCCTAGAAGCACAGTTTCGTGAGCTTGTACTCGATCCATAAGTTCGTCAGAGGACAAGGCTTGCCCAGGCACGAGACTACCACTGACTCTGACAGCTACAGGGTGTAATGACAAGAGGCCCTTCAGAAGCTGCGTGGTTCTGAGTCCGTCGGAATCTGACTTGCGCACCACTTTCCTCTTCACCAGAGTCCAGAGATCCAAGTGAACTCGCCGAAGAAATTCAGATACCATTTCTCCCTCATTCTGGGCAAGCACGTGGAATTTGGCCATCAAGGAGAAGGTATCCACCGGTGTACCATAGCCTTTAGTGAGTGCATGTATTATTTCGTGAGCTTCGGCCTCCAGATAGTCATCCCTGTAGCACTGCACCATGTGTGAAACTGGCGGCCGCAAGCACTCAATTATCCGCGGTCGCCTCACCGCATCAGTGCCTCCAAATGTAACCCTCTTTCCTGCTACTGTAACATAGAAAGGCTACTAAATCTGTATATACCTGCTTGCACAGCGAGATCTGAGCCTCTGCTAACTGGGAGCCTGGGGCACCAATAAGTAATCTGACAGCGCCTCCACTCGCCCAGGATCCCCAAGAAGTGAGATGCCCCTAGAGAAGAATAACAATGACCATCCACAACTCTGTAACCTTTTACTATATGGAGCATAGATACACGTAAGCAGATATGGATATAACAATGAACAGCATATGCATATAGAATGTATTGATAACCTTGCAATAATATAATGCACACACAATAGATGATTGTCCTTGATTAGGTAACCTTTGTACTAGTGGCTCTGGCCACGCTCCACCCTGGAGTAGTGTCCCTTTCCCACCACCGTGTGCACCCCACACCGTGTCCAATGTACTGGACCAGTCCGTTTGTCACTTAACCCTTAGTGTCCCCAAGAACCCCACCCCAAGGCGGGATCAGCGCCTGTAGGTACCGGTATTGGTGCACTTATAATAATACCTTCCGGGCACTCCAGCACCCGGTAACGGTACTTCGAAATGGATCCGCCGATCCAGCGTTGTAGCTCTCAGTTGATTCCTCACGGACAGGGAATCTCTCACGAATCTGTACTTGCATCCAGGAGCTTGATCCCAAACTACTGATCACCAGGCAGCGCAGGAAGATACTGTGTCCCTGTCTGCTACTATCAGTAAAGGGTATGCTGTCCCTATTTAGGGCTGTTCCCTGCAGTACCACAATCTGGTGGTGACTCAGGGCCTGCACTGGGGCCTAGGGGGATTCCTGGCCTATGCAGTGGGTCACTGACCCCCTGCAATTCACACCTCCTCTCCCCTTGCTCTCCCAGGACACACTGACTACCGTGGTCTCTGCTGCACTCTTCCCTTTCCTGCCTACCTGCAAATACTCAACTCCTATTCGTTCCCTGGCATCATGTGACCCTGCTGAGGCTCATGGGAATTGTAGTCCCAGCTCAGAGCCTCTCTCTATTGGCCAGCCGTTCGCGCGCTTATCCTGCGCCTGTGCGACCTACCAGGACACTCCAGCCGCACATCTGCACTGCGCATGCGCAACGACCAAACATGGCGGCGCCCTGTACTAGCCGGGCCGCCGCGGAGCCTCCGGAGTACCAGAGCGCTCCCTGCTCGGCCCCCACCTTCCAGAATTGCTGGCGGGTCTGCCGCTTGACTCCAAAGGCATCCACAATCACCCACGCAGCAGAAGTAATGAGGGGGGGGGGTGCCAGGGGAACCCCATTACAGTAGTAATACACAAAGTCTCCTCAACACACACACTGCCTCTTCTCAAATCCATTTATACACACAAAGGTCCCCTCACTCACCCGCAGGACCCCAAAATATTCTCACAAGTTTAATCATTAAACTCCCATGGACTTGTGGACCTCAACTACAACCCAGCATCCTATCCAGAGATCCTTAAAATGACCATCACAAACATGCCATGCTTAGTTAGTACTAGGGACCAACTGTGTTACCTCCAAGAGCTTCTCCCCCCAGGTAGCAGGGTTACGTAAATCTTCTCCAGAGTCCGAAATCTTCCATTTGAAATCTACAGAACAAAGACAACAGAATTATCACCATGGCAAGTCTACACAGACTGAAATAAAAAATTCAGGGTTGTTTTTGGGATCCCACACCGGCTTGCCCAGTTGATAACTTTTTTTAAATTATTGTAATACTTAATACAGCTCAACCCCGTTATAGCGCGGTCCTCGGGGGCCACCCGATCTGACCGCGCTATAACCGGGGTCGGGCTAATTTGTAAAAAAAATGGCCGCTGCGCGCCCGATCGGGAAGAGGAGGGAAGAGCTGGAGTGAGTCGCCGGCAGCCCTACACGTCCTCCAGCAGCCACCGTACTTCTCCCAGCATTCCCCGCACTCCCCTCAGCAGCCTCACTTCCCCCAGCAGCTCCACACTGATCCGATCCCCCCCAGCCCCACACCGATCCCCCTCCCCCTCAGCCCCGCACCGATCCCCGCACCGATCCCCGCACTAATCCCACAGCCCCGCACCGATCCACCCCCCCAGCCCTGCACCGATCCCCGCCAGCAGCCTCATGATTCCCCAGCAGCTGACACCAAAGGTAGGGGTGGGGCTGTGTGCGTACTGTGTGCGTGCTGTTAGTTTGTGCTGTGAGTTTGTGCTGTGTGCAGGTTGTTGTGAGTGTGTGCTGTGAGTGTGTGAAGTGTGCAGTGTGTGTGCAAAAAAAAATATATATTTTTTTTAATATTCGGGTTCCACGCTCAAACCGCGTTATAGCAGATCGCGCTATAACGGGGTTGAGCTGTAATGTCCCTATAATATCTGATCTCCAGATGATTCATTTGTATGGTTTGAAATCCCCGCTAGTAGTGAAGGCTAAAGCAATAAGGCACTTAGTTAAGGGTTTACTACCAGGAGGTTAAAGCCTCCTATCTAACCAATCGTGTTTTTGTTCAAGTGATAATACTTTAGCAAATGATAATGAAAGAATCTCCATGGTTTCTTTCATTATCATTTCTGAAACTCATTTGCTTTGTCTTTTCTTCCTAACTGCTGAACAGAAGTTACATATGAAATTGCTCCCAGAATCCTTTGCTAGCATAGGGCACTTGGGCCATTGACAGTCTCAAAGTGGTGTGTATATTGTTTTACTACAGTATCTGTTACTTCTTCCCATCCATGTGTAACGCACTTTCCCCCACCCCCTGGGAGATTTAGCGGCTACGGTGTATGTGGTGCGTTACCTGCGGCTCACAGGAGGCCTGAACCTCAGATACTGGGAGCCTGGGGTGTACCTGATCCGGTTGACAACAGCGCCTCAACCTGCGCAGGATCCTAACAATGTGGGATAACCCCATGCAGGACAATATAATAAACACACACCAGTAGAATATAACAGGTTTTACTGACAGGAAATAATACTACTACCCCATTATATATATATATATATATATATATATATATATATATGTGTATATATATTCTCCCAACCCCCTTACACCAAGTGAGTGTCCACACAGTACAAAGGATGCTTGGCACCAAACCCTGATGTCCCTTTTACCCAATGTCACAAACGTGTGTATGGTAGCGCTACCCGTGAACCGTTGGTGCACTTTAGTTGAGGTACCTGCCGGGTACTCCAATACCCGGAGCGGCCAATTAACAACAGGGATCCTGGAGATCCATCGCCGTCAGCGAAGCCTCCGCCTCTGCGTGGGTTGGGTTCCAGCTGGATGGTTCCACCAATAAAATAGTCTTTAATCATGTATGCCTGGATCGGGTACCAGACTGCAGGCTATGCTTCACAACGTGTCGTCTTCACTGGCACTATAAACTAACTATATACAGAAAATGGGGAAATGTCCATAGCTAGGGATTTCCCTGAAAAAGCCACAATCTAATTAGGTGATTGGAAACTATCTTGGACCTAAGGGGGTTAATATGACCTAGTCTGGGTGCCACTGACACCCAGATCTTATCTTCCCTGTCTCAGCCCTGGCTCCAACTGAACTAACTGTTAGTTTGCACTTCAAGCACTCCCAAAGATCCAATCCCCCCTCAGGAGATTCTAGAAGCCCTATTGGCTGTACTGTGTTATATGACCTCGGGTCCTGGGGCATTCTGGGGAGTGAAGTTCCCCTGCGGAGCAACATAGTGAGGAGGCATGGCTACACATATCTCATTACGTGTGGTCAAATGTGTAATAGGGGGCTGTTATTTTAATTATACATACACCTCCAACACTGAGAATGTGAAGTGTATTAATGTTGAAAACACATACTATTGAATTCCCCTAAAGCTATGTTAGATCTGAGGCAGCTTCAGCATTTTCCCCAACCCGAAAATGTTCCAGTTGGGGCATGGATAAGATAAACTATGAGATATACTCCTATACATGCAGGGAAACCCCATTTACCATTAAGGCAGTCTACCAGTGTTGGTATCTCCTGGCTCCAGAGCTTTTCCAACTCTGGGTGGATACTAGCTTGTAACACGCCAAGAAGCTTTACAGTAGCCCTGCCGTTCCACGTCCCTCTCCTTCATAAGGGCTGTAACACAGCATATGCAAAGACAGAACGTCATCAAGAACTCAACTTCTATCCAATGGGCTTCAAGGAGATGGTCAGCTTTGTTTAGCAATTTCCCTGTTACTAAAGGGGCCTGAGGAGCATCCTACGCCTTGGTGGCACCTAAGGGATATATACACTGAAGTGACCATACAGGAACCTGAAGAGTAATTGCAGGATGTGAAATCTACAGCTCCAGATTTCTTGGTGGCATTAGTGCCATGTGGACCATGTATCATGGATATTGAAAGTTTATAATGGAGATGTGCATCCCTATGGCAGTCCATGCAATCTGCTGAATACAATTACAAATAATTCAAAGGGCTTCCTCCATCTGATTTACTTGTCTATATCTGGAGAACTTTTTCTGTATTCAGATTACAGTTGGTGATAGGGTCAGAGCTGTACATAGCTAAAAATGCTTTTCAATGTACTGTACAGTTGTCAACGTTTGAGGTGTTTTTTTGCCATATACAGGAATCATCAGCAGATTTCAACTTAATTAATTGCATTGATCAGCATTTACCCAACATAATGGATAATATATAGGACCATATTTACTAAAGGAACCTAAGTTAAATGGTCCAATCGTTGCCTTTTTGCTTAACGCAACTCTAGGCTATATTGTGGTAAGAAGAAATGTGCGAATCTTGTGTATTAAACACCCTCTTATATCACACGAAGCATCTGTTACCACTATTCACTCTATTACCCCAATATAAGTACAAGAAGTTGATCAATACTAAATATTAGTATATATGCACCTAAATGGTCTCTCAGATAATATCTGAGATATTATCTGAGGGACCATTTAGGTGCATATATACTAATATGTAGTATTGAGTGCAGTAATTGGGGTACTTTGGATCTTCGGATCAACTTCTTGTACTTTGTTTTACTCCACATACACCTTATTTTACATAGGTTCCATTATATTAGGACTATAATAGGTGAGCGGTATATCTCATGCTACATTATACCCCAATATAGCCCTGTTCTGTTTTCTCTGTGTTACTCACATTAATTCGTACAAAGAGGCACTGTGGTGTTACCAGTAATTATATAAGGAACAAAGAATATACAACACTAAATTCATTGGCAGGATGTCCCCCGGCTAGATATAAGAAAACTATTATGTTGACACATTATTTCAACACAACTTGATTTACCTACTTCAAATGTATAACTCTTCCTACTGTCAAATTGGGCAAATATTAATATGAAGTTGGTGTCCTCACATACAGTACATGTATGTCATTACACCTGGTATATTTGGCCATTAAATGATACCTGTAATATTTCCACCAGCAAAAGAAACAGACTCGTACTCATAATGAAAGTAAGGCTTTGTGTAGTGCATTCCACATAAGAGATGTGTTTAGAAAGAGTGTAACGTGTTACAGTGTAGCAACTGACATTGTGTTTCTGTTGTTCTGTCTCTTTTTCTTGAGCTCCATGACATTCATTTCCCAAATTCCTCTCCCTTTGGCATTTCATAGCTACTGTCTCCATCTGTGGGTTTTTCACTGGGACAAACCTATTTACCCTTCTACTTCCAGCACAGGAAACGTCAGCTCTCCCGGCATTTGGGAGCTCTAGCGCTCACCTCCATCTGGATAAGGCAGAAGATCTGATTGGGATGCAGTCTTCTGCATCTTCTCACCCATATCGGTCATGATTGTAAAGATGGGTGTCACAATAGGTCCGTGGTGCGGGGACATCACTCACCTTAAAGGTCTGCGCCACAAAACCTGCAAGAAACAGTGATGGAGAAATTCAGTTGGGTGTCTAAGAGATGGTGATGGCAGAAAATGTTCCTTGTCCACCTCATATGTTTGCCCCTCTGAGATTCTCAAATCTCTTCTGTGATCTCAATAAAGGGAGAGAACTCAGCTACATAGCTCCTTCTATATCACTTTTATATTTAAAAACACGTTCAATAGTGTTTCATAATTCGGTCCCTAACTCTGACGACATGACAGCTGTTATACAATATATACATTATGTATAGAGTATATGTTATACTGGTTTCTTAAAGGGGTTATACCCACCTGGGATAAGAATGAGCTCAGTTAAGTTGTTACTAGACCAAATATATTGAGACGACCAGTATAAAAACCATCACTGATTAAGTCTCTCTGGAAACCCAGGTCAGGTGATCACCCTATTACTGTAACCACCACAATGTGGTTATACCAGAAGCCAACCTTCCATGCCACTTACCTTGGTATTATCAATGGCCAAGGAAGCGTAGTTTAAAGAGACAATGCACAGATTCTGAAGTGTCCTGACCTGCTCACTCCCCTTAGAAGATACCTGTGAGAGGAAAATATGAAATTCAATGGTTGTTTTTCAAAAAAAGAGAGGTAACACTCGCCGGAAATGAATGTCTGCCTATTAATAATCAATTGCTTTATTTGGATGGCGACTCACCCAGACCACTAGTGGTAATCCAAAAAGCCAATGTCCTTCAAGGCTCGATAAGAGGTCCAAGTATGTTTTGGGCAGTTATATAAAGCTTTATTACTGCACTAAAAGGCACAAGGTAATAGTCAAATGGCAGAACCATTAAAAAGAAATGAATAAAAACAATCCCATGTATACACTATTCATTACTATGGGATTTGAGTCATATTAGTCATTCATATTAACCACTCCCCTAATCAATATTCACTAAAGCTCATTGATGTGATACTCTAAAATAATTAGTCTGTAACACTCCCAATGTCTCCAGAACTGTAAGATTCACCCTTTCTAACCTTGTCAGTCTGCCAATCTCTGTACCAGTGTTATATTAGTGCTTTCTCATCCCAATGTTCTACTGAAGCATGGTAACATCATTTAGGAGGCCTCCGAAATTAAAATAAGAAGTTTAACAATCACTACAATACTAGGGAGAAGTGTGTGTGTGTATGTGATTACAAACATAGAGATATTATAGATAGACAATTCTGTGTATGGGCTTATTTAAGTCTTCTACCCATGCCACTTACCACGTTCCACCATGTATTTAATATGATTTAATAAAGAAGGATTGTATAACGCTATTAGCAAAGTCAAATTGTCTTAAATAATCAGATCAGTGCAGGAAACTCCTTGTATTGCACAGCAAATAAAGTATCCTGGCGAGAAGGGGGAAAACTCCTTTTAGGAGATCAGCATCTTCCATTGACTTGTATTGGGATGAGGAACCGTTATTAGCGAGTATGTAATAATCATTTCTTTTTCAGAAGCAACAACGATATTAACCTGCAGAGGAGAGAAGATGTTTCAGGGTTTCTTTCACACTTGTGTATTCTGCTAGTAATAATAATAATACTCCTAGGTAATTTTAGTTGTACTTCAGTGGCATGCAACTACATCTGGGATGGAATCCTGGGAACACATTTATAAGGAAATGTAACAAGGTCATTTGGAGAACAACTGGTGCAAATTGGGTCATTTTAATCTTCTCTCTTTGTGTTATTGTATCAAGTTCTCCGCTTCCATGTTTGCACCGTGTGTGTGTATGTGTATATATATCTCCCCTCAAACAACACATGGAGAGGCATCTGTGCACAAAGGATATAACAACAACAAGAGAACAAGAGCCCCAAGGAGAGCACTCAACCACTATATGTATATTATTAACAGGTGTACCTAGAGTTCATGTGTTGATAGGGAGGAGTGAGTGAACAATAAAATATGCGTCAATTTATTTGAGTCGTGACTCAGAATGATAAAATAATGGGGGAACGCTGTGGGTCAAGTAGTATAATACTATTATGAGCCAGTATACAGCGAATTAAAATTGAACAAATGAACCAGAATAGTAGTCACTGTACTGTCTAACCTCCTATGATAATTGATCATACTATGGCATACCACTGCCCAGAGTCCTATAGACACCACCCAGTATATGGTAGGTGATGTGTTAATAACCCAAAATAGGGATATGGACAGATACATGCAGAGGTGAAGTTAGTTACAGTCAGCACCTGTACCAGTATCACATGAATCAATGCGTATCAGTAGTTTTTAAAAACAGTGCACAAGTAGTGCTGTTAACATGTTAGGATCCAGATCGTAAGTATCGTGTGTGAATGGTAGACACTGCTAGACTCCTAGGATACACACTCATAGCATCCCCAACTGCCCAGAGTCCTAATAACACCACCACAGTATGTGATAAGTGGTATGGTATAGCCCTCACAGGGGTATGGACAGATGCATACACAGGTAAGTATCACAGTGAGCACCTGCATAGCCCAGTGTCACATAAATCAATGAGTCATAGGAGTATCAGTGATGGCTATAACAGTGCACAGTAGTGCCTGTTTACATGAAACGTGTGGGAATACGGGATTCATTTGTCCTTCAAAACAAGCATACCTCTTGGATTGTGGCTGGGCACCTTCAGCTGCATGCCGGTTCTCAATATATCAGCCAGAGGTGCCCTGTGTTTTAAAAACTATTTACATAATGCTGCAATAGCAGAGCCCCATATCGGAGGCTACGGGGATAGGGCGCTCCGACCGCAAGTGCATGTCCCGCCCCTCTGAGAATGACTCATCAATCGCCGACGTAGTTTCGCTTGTACTGCTTTGTCAAGGCTGGGAAGGGGCACTGGTGGTGCTCCCAGTATATAAAGGTAAGCAGTCCTCTGATTGGTGGTGACGCGTTCCCTGATTAGCATGTTGAGAGTGTATGCATGCATAGGGGGCATGCCAATCTGAACCCTTCTCGTCACGGAAGAGAAGTATTGATATACAATTGAGTGTTTATACATGGTAAATAGAATACCCCCAATCGACAATGATAAAGGCAAAAAGGTAGGGCAGCTGAATGGTAGGTCAGATAAAGGGGCTGAAACACAAATCCCTCGTTTAACCCCGTAGTGCCAGGGTGCTGAGGGTGTATATCCAGCGTGATTCCTTTTTTAATAATGCCTGGTCCCCAGTTGCCCTTCCTGATGCCCATACTTAGCTGATCAATCCCCTTAAAGGTAAGTCCAACATATCCCTTGGTGATGTTCGTTTATATGTCTTGCCACGGGGTATCCAACCATTTCTGATGCTGCCCAGATGTTCCATACTCTGATTCTATGGGCTTGGTTTTGCCAATGTTTTTCCCGCATATACACTCTGCCATGTTATAACCCCAGTGTCCTGCAATTAATAACTTTCTAATTGTAAAGGTGCGTGTGTCGTCCCAATTCTTAATGTTTTTGTGTTCTTAATAACCTGGCATGCCTTACAGTTTGTGACAGCTGAAGCTGCCAGGTGGTTTAGTGGGGAGCCAGTTGGGCTAACACTACCACATAGTGGCTTTGCACCAGACTGTCACGAGATTCCAAGACCTCCGGCTTGTCATTTCGGGGTATGGTTTAGGATTTCTTCTAGATCACGTCCGCCTTAGATGTGCCAATGCTTTTGAAAAGCGTTTTTGGCACGATCCCAATCCTGATTATAGGTGCCAATAGATCTAATGGTATGCTTCTGCTCGGTCAGTTTTGTCTTTAAGTAGATCAATCCTAGGTGTGTGTTCTTGCTCTCTTATATGCCCTCCTAATTTTGTTATTGCTATATCCCCTGGCCAGAACCTACTTTTCATTTTAATAGATTGCTCCTCAAAGTCCCTGTCGTTGGAACAGTTCCTTTTGCGTCTCAGGAACTGTCCTACTGGATCCCTCTGATCAAATTCGGCGGGTGGTGGCTATTAGCCCGTAAGATGCTATTTGTTGCTGTACTCTTACGAATATAGTGGTGCTGATACCACCTGTAGGTTCTTTCTTATGGTGAGATCCAGGAAGGTAATGGTGTTAGGCCTACCTCTAGGTAGTTTAAGATTGTTGGTGTTTTTATTTAATCCACCGATGATGTCCTGAGAGGTCAAGTGATCCCCTCCAGAGCAGGAACACATCATCGATAATCTATACCAAAGTTCTATGTGGTCCAAGACATCTCATTCCCTCACCAAAAACTACTTCAGCCTCCCACCAGCCCAGTACAGGTTGGCATACGACGGGGCACATTAAGTCCCCATAGCTGTACCCGGGTCTGGTAGTAAAGTTTCTTATCAAAAAGGAAGTAGTTTTTGGTGAGCACAAAGGATAGTAGCTGCAACACACAGTTTATGTGTTCCTTAGTGATGGATCCTCTTTGTTTCGAGGAAATAGGACACAGTCATCTATTCCCTTTGATGATCTCTTACAGCGCGTCGGTGGTAGGTGGGCGATATTGGATCGATTTGTACGGCTTACATCACTTTTTATAGTACCAGTAGTTGCATAAGGTCTTTGGAACACTAGCTAGATCTTTACCCAGGCTGTAATAACCCTTCATCAGTTTTGTTATGGGCTGGGCCAGATTGCCTCCTAAGTCCTCTGGTAATCAACTTATCTTTTTTAAGTTTCAATACTAAAAAACTTCCCACCAACAACTTAATGTATTTCTTTATAGTTGACTTCAAGATCTTTAAAGTAAGTCTTGAATTTTAGTTATATGGGTGGTTCTGGTACACCTGTATGGCTCGTATTAAAAAATGCTTGCGCTTCAGTCTGCCAGTCATCCAGATTAGGCTTTCTAGATAGGAAGCCTGCCATGATATGTTAGCCTGCTAAGAGTTTCTAAAGCAAAATAACTCTGTGTTGATAACGAAACTGGAGGAAGAGGGGGGGGAGGGGAACCCTCGCTACTGCTAACTGGAAGTGCCTGGAATGGAGGTGATCTATCAGGGGAAAACAGGATATAACAACAACAACAGAGAACAAGAGCCCCAGGAGAGCACTCAACCACTAAGTATTTATTATTAACAGGTGTACCTAGAGTTCATGTGTTGATAGGGAGTAGGAGTGAATAATAAATTTGCGTCATTTATTTGAGTCGTGACTCAGAATATAAATAATGGGAGCACGCTGGTGTCAAGTTAAACTATTATGAGCCAGTATACAGTGATAAATTAAAATACAATGTCCCTGAGGAAGCTCCATAGCTGGAGGGAAACGTGCGTAGGGCAAGTAGTGATGTTGTAAGACTCCTACTTGGAATCGTTTTTTATTTTATATTGTACGAATCTACGCTGACCAACAGTTTACTCTTCAGTTTTTGATTGTGGGTTTCACATACTCGGCAGCCTAATTTGCTGTGCCCGTGTATATATGTTGTGCCTAAGCTCATTACATCTGCGGTGATACTCTGTGTGACTCTGGTGCAGGGTTGGGTGGGTCAGGACATTAGGCTTTTCCACATTTGAACCTGATCGTTCAGGGAGTTCACCTTTTTCTGCTGTATACACCCCTAGTCTTTATCTGGATCACACTACATCTATTAATAATCACTATGTGTATCTGACCTAGTATCACCATCATATTAGAGCAGTGTTCTGTTATTAGGCCTTTCCATACCCTATTTGTTTATTAAGAGCTCCCTACCTATGATGGTAACTTTATGCACTACCTGGTACTATCATTAATATGGAATTTTAGGTGCAAACTAGGTTTTGGTCCTAGGTGGTTTACCTATACCACTGCTGTATCTGCCTTGTATCTCCTAGATTATTAGCTTAACATCTATTCGTGGCTAAATATCTAGATCAGATGACAGACATCACGTCAATTTATTTTAATCTTGGTTACACCTACATTATCGGTAATATATGTTTTATGTAATGTCAATAAGGTTTATATTTTAATGTATGTGGTGTGCATCTAAGTGAATTCTACTTGAGTGCACTGCCTTGTGTGCTCGCCTCTTTTCATGAACCAGAATAGTTATCACTGTACTGTCTAACCTCCTATGATAATACTATTGGCATACCCAGCTGCCCAGAGTCCTATAGACACCACACCGCCAGTAATAGGGTAGTGAATGTGTTTAATAACCCAAAAATAGGGATATGCATACATCGTCAGAGAAGTTATTCACGTCAGCCCTGCGTAGCCCAGTATCACATGAATCAATGCGTATCAGTAGTTTTTAAAAACAGTGCACAATGTAGTGCTGTTAACATGTTAGGATCCAGATCGTAAAGTACGTGTGTGATTGTAGTAACACTGTCAGACTCAGGAAACACTCATAGCATACCCAACTGCCCAGAGTCCTAATAACACCACACACGTATGTATAGTGGTATGGTAATAGCCCTCAGCAGGGTATGGACGATGCATACACAGGTAAGTAATCACGTGAGCACCTGCATGCCCGTGTCACATAAATCAATGAGTCATAGAGTATCAGTGATGGCTATAACAGTCACAAGTGTGCCTGTTTACATGAAACGTGTGGGAACAACGGGATTCTATTGTCCTTCAAAGCAACATACCTCTTGGATTGTGGCTGGGCACCTTCAGCTGCATGCCGGGTTCTCAAAATTATCAGCCGAGGTGCCACCTTTTGTTAAAAACTATTTACATAATGCTGCAATAGCAGAGCCCATATCGGGGTACTGGGGATAGGTGGCGCTCCGACCGCAGTGCATGTCCCGCCCCCCTCTGACGAAATGACGTCATCAATCGCCGACGTAAGTTTCGTCTGTTACTGCTTTGTCAAGGCTGGGAAGGGCACTGGTTTGCTCCCAGTAATATAAGGTAAGCAGTCCTCTGATTGGTGGTGACGCGTTCCCTGATTAGCATGTTGAGAGTGTATGCATGCATAGGGGCATGCCAATCTGAACCCTTTCTCGTCAGGAAGAAAGTATTGATATACAATTGAGTGTTTATACATGGTAATAGAATAACCCAATCGGACAATGATAAAGGCAAAAAGGTAGGGCAGCTGAAGGTGAGTCAGATAAAGGGGCTGAATACAAATCCCCTCTTTTAACCCCGTAGTGCCAGGGTGCTGAGGGTGTATATCCCGTGATTCCTTTTTTAATAATGCCTGGTCCCCAGTTGCCCTTCCTGATGCCCATACTTAGCTGATCAATCCCTTAAAGTAAGTGCCAAAACTACCCCCTTGGTGATGTTCGTTTATATGTCTTGCCACGGGGTATCCAAGCATTTCTGATGCTGCCCAGATGTTCAATACTCTGATTCTGAATGGGCGCTTGGTTTTGCCAATGTTTTTTTTTCCCGCATAACACTCTGCCATGTAATAACCCAGGTGTCCTGCAATTAATAAACTTTCTAATTGTAAAGGTGCGTGTGTCTCCCAATTCTTAAATGTTTTTGTGTTCTTAATAACCTGGCATGCCTTACAGTTTGACAGCTGAAGCTGCCAGTGGTTTAGTGGGGAGCCAAGTTGGCTAACCTAGCCACATAGTGGCTTTGCACCACCAGACTGTCACGAGATTCCTAGACCTCCGCTGTCATTTCGGGTTGGTTTGAGGATTTCTTCTAGATCAGCGCCGCTCTTAGGATGTGCCAATTCTTTGAAAAGCGTTTTGTGGCACGTCCCAATCCTGATTATAGGTGCCAAAGATCTAATGGTATGCTTCTGCTCAGTGTCATTGTCTTTAAGTAGATCAATCCTAGGTGTGTTTCTTGCTCTCTTATATCCCTCCTAATGTTGTTATGCTATATCCCCTGGCCAGAACCTACTTTTCATTTTAAAGATTGCCCTCAAGTCCCTGTCGTTGGAACAGTTCTTTTTTGCGTCTCAGGAACTGTCCTACTGGGATCCCCTGATCAATTCGGGCGGTGGTGGCTATTAGCCCGTAAGATGCTATTTGTTGCTGTACTCTTACGGAATATAGTGGTGCTGATACCACCTGTAGGTTCTATTCTTATGGGGAGACCCAGGAAGGTAATGGTGTTAGCGCCTACCTCATAGGTAGTTTAAGATTGTTGGTGTTTTTATTTAATCCACCGATGAATGTCCTGAGGATTCAAGTGATCCCCTCCAGAGCAGCAAACACATCATCGATGAATCTATACCAAAGTTTCTATGTGGTCCAAGACATCTCATTCCCCACCTCACCAAAACTACTTCACCTCCCACCAGCCCAGGTACAGGTTGGCATACGACGGGGCACATTTAGTCCCATAGCTTTACCCGGGTCTGGTAGTAAAGTTTCTTATCAAAAAGGAAGTAGTTTTTGGTGAGCACAAAGGATAGTAGCTGCAACACAAAGGTATTGTGTGCCTTATGTGAGGATAATAAAAAATAATGCACAATGCGCACCAGGATTAGTGGAAGGTAATTTATTAAAAATACACACAAACTCTAGGGGGATCCAAACCCACCTCAGAACAGCTGTGCCGGAGACGGCTAAGTACTACCCAGGAGAACACCTGATGGTGACTAAACCCTAAGCTGCACAGTATACAAATAAAGTAAATTTATATAAAAACACATGAAAAAAAAACAAACATGAAAACACCTATCAACAGATTTGTATAGAAACCGCCATAAGGTTGGCACTGGCAAGGGGAAACGGACACTCACACGAGACAGTCAGCAGACTCGCGGTGCGTGCAACAGATCCGGATCTCAGCACCGCGGAGATGGAAAAAAACGCTGCTGTCTCCTGCAGGCTCCGTCTCAGCTTACCAGCTTACACGCAGGATGACTTGTCGTGACCTCTACGCTTTTGTACCAAGTACTCTTCGTCAGGAGGTCTTATTGAGGATCCTCTGTTTTGTAGGAAATAGACACGGCATCTATTCCCTTTTGGGGTATAGATTGTGTACGTCCCTCCACGTCAAGTGAGACTAAATGGTCTCCTCTGAGACTGTGATTATCTAGTTGTTTGAATGTCCTTAGTGTCCTCAGGTAGGATGGGAAGCTGTGACAAATGCCTAAGAATAAGGTCTACATAAACTGGCATTTTCGGTAAGGTTGGACTATACCAGACACTATTGGTCGCCGGGGGGTTCTTTTCTCATGTATCTTGGGAAGGGAATAGAAAGTCGCAACCCTGGTGTCTTGACAAGAAATACTCCAGTTCTCATGTGAAATGAGATTCGCTTGTAGGGCTACGGATAAGATATAGAGAGCTCCTCCTGATATTCTAGTGGGATCGTTAGAGAGTACTTCATAGCACTTTCTCATCAGCAAGTAGCCTTACATTTTCCATTGCTAGTCCTTACTGTTAAGGATGACAAGGTTGCCCCCTTTATCAGAGGATTTTATAACGATGTACTTGTCCTGTTCAAGCTCTGCTAGGGCTGGGACTTCCATTGGAGTGAGGTTGTGTTTATGTGTTGCCTGAAGTGTGCCTGAGATTCTCTATTTCTTGTGTAACGAGGCTACAAACACCGCTATGTTAGAGTTGAATCTAAAGTGGCATGAACTTTGATTTGGTCTAAGAGGGTTAAAGGTCCCTCTCCCTCTGTCTCTCTGATTCTGCCGCCAAGTCTGTAAGCAGTCTAAGTTTTCAGTGTCAACCTCATTCAGTGGGTCTATACCTAAATTCATAGTATAGCAAGGTCCCTCCTTTTAAACATTTTATGTAGGAGTAGCTTCCTTGCGAACAGTTTAGATTCATCTTTCACCCACTCGAAGTTGGTGAGAAGGACAAACTTTTTGAAGTACACTTAGGTGGTGTATAGTAAGTTGGCGGTCAGATAAATTGATAATGAGACCCTGATCAGTGTCATCGTTAGTGTCTGTCATAGCTGATGTTAGAGTATGGACTAGCGGTATCTGTTCCCCCTCTGTCTCCTGTAGTCTCCAGTACCTCTTCCCTCCCCCTTCCCCCTTTTCCCTTCTTGTTTGTCTCTCCCTCTTGGGTTTTGAGCACCCTGGGATACTCTAAAAAGGAGAGGGTCCCTGATGCCGTGTTTGCATATAGTTTTTTTTATGCGTGGAAGTGTTCTCCTCCTCTAGATCTGAATTAGACCAGTCAGTAGAGGATTCTGTGGCCTCTACTGGGACTATTGATTTCTTGAATTGGAATTTGTATATCTTCCCTTCGCGAAATCTGTTTTGTCCCTTTGGTACTTGCGTGTTTTCCGCCTTAAGTTCTTTGTGAACTATCAAATTAGTTTTTTGCATACGGTTTTCAAGGTCTTTAAATTCAGTTTTCTTTATTCCACTTCTCAACTTCAAGAGTAGTTGATCAACTTGGTGCCTGTGTTTTCAACAGGCCACCTTGGTGGTCTACCATTAGTTGTCATAAGGTCTTTGGAACACTGCTTATGATCTTTACCCAGGCTGTAATGAACCCTTCATCAGTTTTGTTATGGCTGGGGCCAGATTGCCCTAAGTCCTCTGTAATCAACTTATCTTTTTGATAAGTGTTCAATACTAAACACTTCCCACCACAACTTAATGTATTTCTTATAGTTTGACTTCAAGATCTTTAAGAAGTCTTGATTTAGTTATATGGGGTTGTTCTGGTACACACCTGTATGGCTCGTATTAGAAAGAATGCTTGCGTCTCTGCCAGTCATCCAGATTAGTTTTCTAGATAGGAAGCCTCCATAGTATGTTAGCGTGCTAAGAGTTTCTAAGCAAGAATAAACTCTATGTTGATAACAAACTGGAGGAAGAGGGGGGGGAGGGGACCCCTCGCTACGGCTAACTGGAAGTGCCTGGAATGGAGGTGATACTATCTCAGGGGAAAACAAGGATATACAACAACAAGAGAACAAGAGCCCCAAGGAGAGCACTCACCACTATATGTATATTATTAACAGGTGTACCTTAGAGTTCATGTGTTGATAGGGAGGAGATGAGTGTGAATAATAAATTTGCGTCATTTATTTGAGTCGTGACTCAGAATGATAAAATAATGGAAACGCTGTGTGGTCAAGTATAATTATTATGAGCCAGTATACAGTGATTAAAAATTTAAAGAATGTCCCTGAGGAAGCTCATAGCGGAGGGAAACGTGCGTAGGGCAAGTAATTGTTTGTAAGACTCCTACTTGGAAGTCTTTTATTTTAATTTGACAAATCTACACTGACAAACAGTTACATCTTATAGTTTGATTGTGGTTTCACATACTGGCACTAATTTCTGTGCCCTTGTATAAGTGTGGGTGCCTAAGGCTCATAACATTCTGCGTGATATCTGTGTGACTCTGGTGCAGGTTGGGTAGACATTGGCTTTTCCACATTTGAACCTGATCGCTTCATGAGTACACCACCTTTTCTGCTGTATACACCCCTAGTCTTTATCTGGATCACACTACATCTATGATAATCACTATGTGTATCTGACCTAGTATCACCATCATATTAGGAGCAGTGTTCTGTTATTAGGACTTTCCATACCCTATTTGTTTATTAAGGGAGCTCCCTACCTATGATTGTAACTTTATGCACCTACCTGGTACTATCATTATATGGGATTTTTAGGTGCAAACTAGGTTTTGGTCCTAGGTGGTTTACCTATACCACTGCTGTATCTGCCTTGTATCTCCTAGATTATTAGCTTAACATGCTATTCAGTGGCTAAATATCTAGATCAGATGACAGACAGTCGTCAAATTTATTTTAATCTTGGTTACACCTACATTATCGGTAATATATGTTTTATGTAATGTCAATAAAGGTTATATTTTATATGTATGTGGTGTGCATCTAAGTGAATTCTACTTTGAGTGCACTGCCTTGTGTGCTCGCCTCTTTTCATGAACCAGAATAGTAGTCACTGTACTGTCTAACCTCCTATGATAATACTATTGGCATACCCAGCTGCCCAGAGTCCTATAGACACCACCGCAGTATATGGTAGGTGATGTGTTAATAACCCAAAATAGGGATATGGACAGATACATGCAGAGGTAAGTAGTTACAGTCAGCACCTGCGTAGCCCAGTATCACATGAATCAATGCGTATCAGTAGTTTTTAAAACAGTGCACAAGTAGTGCCTGTTAACATGTTAGGATCCAGATCGTAAAGTATCGTGTGTGAATGGTAGTACACTGTCTAGACTCCTAGGATACACACTCATAGCATACCCAACTGCCCAGAGTCCTAATAACACCACCACAGTATGTGATAAGTGGTATGGTAATAGCCCTCAGCAGGGGTATGGACAGATGCATACACAGGTAAGTAATCACAGTGAGCACCTGCATAGCCCAGTGTCACATAAATCAATGAGTCATAGGAGTATCAGTGATGGCTATAACAGTGCACAAGTAGTGCCTGTTTACATGAAACGTGTGGGAATTACGGGATTCATTTGTCCTTCAAAAACAAGCATACCTCTTGGATTGTGGCTGGGCACCTTCAGCTGCATGCCGGGTGCTCAAATATATCAGCCAGAGGTGCGCCTGTTGTTAAAATCTATTTACATAATGCTGCAATAGCAGAGCCCCATATTGGAGGCTACTGGGGATAGGAGGCGCTCCGACCGCAAGTGCATGTCCCGCCCCTCTGATGAAATGACATCATCAATTGCCGACGTACGTTTCGCTTGTACTGCTTTGTCAAGGCTGGGAAGGGGCACTGGTGGTGCTCCCAGTATATATAAGGTAAGCAGTCCTCTGATTGGTGGTGACGCGTTCCCTGATTAGCATGTTGAGAGTGTATGCATGCATAGGGGGCATGCCAATCTGAACCCTTTCTCGTCACGGAAGAGAAGTATTGATATACAATTGAGTGTTTATACATGGTAAATAGAATAACCCAATCGGACAATGATAAAGGCAAAAAGGTAGGGGCAGCTGAATGGTAGGTCAGATAAAGGGGCTGAATACAAATCCCTCGTTTAACCCCCGTAGTGCCAGGGTGCTGAGGGTGTATATCCAGCGTGATTCCATTTTTAATAATGCCTGGTCCCCAGTTGCCCTTCCTGATGCCCATACTTAGCTGATCAATCCCCTTAAAGGTAAGTGCCAACATATCCCCTTGGTGATGTTCGTTTATATGTCTTGCCACGGGGGTATCCAAGCCATTTCTGATGCTGCCCAGATGTTCCAATACTCTGATTCTGAATGGGCGCTTGGTTTTGCCAATGTATTTTTTCCCGCATATACACTCTGCCATGTATATAACCCCAGGTGTCCTGCAATTAATAAACTTTCTAATTGTAAAGGTGCGTGTGTCGTCCCAATTCTTAAATGTTTTTGTGTTCTTAATAACCTGGCATGCCTTACAGTTTTGACAGCTGAAGCTGCCAGGTGGTTTAGTGGGGAGCCAAGTTGGGCTAACACTAGCCACATAGTGGCTTTGCACCAGACTGTCACGGAGATTCCTAGACCTCCGGCTTGTCATTTCGGGGTATGGTTTGAGGATTTCTTCTAGATCAGCGTCCGCTCTTAGGATGTGCCAATGCTTTTGAAAAGCGTTTTTGGCACGATCCCAATCCTGATTATAGGTGCCAATAGATCTAATGGTATGCTTCTGCTCAGTGTCAGTTTTGTCTTTAAGTAGATCAATCCTAGGTGTGTTTCTTGCTCTCTTATATGCCCTCCTAATGTTGTTATTGCTATATCCCCTGGCCAGGAACCTACTTTTCATTTTAATAGATTGCTCCTCAAAGTCCCTGTCGTTGGAACAGTTCCTTTTGCGTCTCAGGAACTGTCCTACTGGGATCCCTCTGATCAAATTCGGCGGGTGGTGGCTATTAGCCCGTAAGATGCTATTTGTTGCTGTACTCTTACGGAATATAGTGGTGCTGATACCACCTGTAGGTTCTATTCTTATGGTGAGATCCAGGAAGGTAATGGTGTTAGCGCCTACCTCATAGGTAAGTTTAAGATTGTTGGTGTTTTTATTTAATCCACCGATGAATGTCCTGAGGAGGTCAAGTGATCCCCTCCAGAGCAGGAACACATCATCGATGAATCTATACCAAAGTTCTATGTGGTCCAAGAACATCTCATTCCCCTCACCAAAAACTACTTCAGCCTCCCACCAGCCCAGGTACAGGTTGGCATACGACGGGGCACATTTAGTCCCCATAGCTGTACCCTGGGTCTGGTAGTAAAGTTTCTTATCAAAAAGGAAGTAGTTTTTGGTGAGCACAAAGGATAGTAGCTGCAACACAAAGGTATTGTGTGCCTTATGTGAGGATAATAAAAAATGCACAAATGCGCACCAGGGATTAGTGGAAGGTAATTTATTAAAAATACACACAAACTCTGAGGGGATCCAACCCCACCTCAGAACAGCTGTGCAGCTGGACGGCTAAGTACTACCCAGGAGAACACCTGATGGTGACTAAACCCTAAGCTGCACAGTATACAAATACAGTAAAATTTATATAAAAACACATGAAAGAAAAAAACAAACATGAAAACAACCTATCAACAGATTTGTATAGAAACCGCCATAAGGTTGGGCACTGGCAAGGGGAAACGGACACTCACACTGAGACAGTCAGCAGACTCGCGGTGGCTGCACAGGATCCGGATCTCAGCACCGCGGAGATGGAAAAAAACGCTGCTGTCTCCTGCAGGCTCCGTCTCAGCTTACCAGCTTACACGCGCAGGATGACTTGTCGTGACCTCTACGCGTTTTGTACCAAGTACTTCGTCAGGAGTACTTATATGAGGATCCTCTTGTTTTGAGGAAATAGGACACGGCATCTATTCCCTTTTGAAGGGGTATAGATGTGTACAGTCCCTCCACGTCAAGAGAGACTAGAATGGTCTCCTCTGAGACTGTGATATTATCTAGTTTGTTTAGAATGTCCTTAGTGTCCCTCAGGTAGGATGGGAGAGCTGTGACAAATGGCCTAAGAATAAGGTCTACATAATTACTGGCATGTTCGGTAAGGTTGACTATACCAGACACTATTGGTCGCCGGGGGGGTTCTTTTCTCATGTATCTTGGGAAGGGAATAGAAAGTCGCAACCCTAGGTTGCTTGACAAAGATAAACTCCAGTTCTCTCTGTGAAATGAGATTCGCTTGTAGGGCTACGGATAAGATATTAGAGAGCTCCTTCTGATATTCTAGTGTGGGATCGTTAGAGAGTACTTCATAGCACTTTCTATCAGCAAGTAGCCTTACATTTTCACTTGCATAGTCCTTACTGTTAAGGATGACAAGGTTGCCCCCTTTATCAGAGGATTTTATAACGATGTACTTGTCCTGTTCAAGCTCTGCTAGGGCTGGGACTTCCATTGGAGTGAGGTTGTGTTTAGTGTTGCCTGAAGTGTGCCTGAGATTCTCTATTTCTTGTGTAACGAGGTCTACAAACACCGCTATGTTAGAGTTGACATCTAAAGGTGGCATGAACTTTGATTTGGGTCTAAGAGGGTTAAAGGGTCCCTCTCCCTCTGTTCTCTCTGATTCTGCCGCCAAGTCTGTAAGCAGTCTAAGGTTTTCAGTGTCAACCTCATTCAGTGGGTCTATACCTAAATTCATAGGTATAGCAAGGTCCCTCCTTTTAAACATTTTATGTAGGAGTAGCTTCCTTGCGAACAGGTTTAGATCTTTCACCCACTCGAAGTTGGTGAGAAGGACAAACATTTTTGAAGTACACTTAGGTGGTGTATAGTAAGTTGGCGGTCAGATAAATTGATAATGAGACCCTGATCAGTGTCATCGTTAGTGTCTGTCATAGCTGATGTTAGAGTATGGACTAGCGGTATCTGTTCCCCCTCTGTCTCCTGTAGTCTCCAGTACCTCTTCCCCTTCCCCCTCTTCCCCCTTCTTGTTTGTCTCTCCCTCTTGGGTTTTGAGCCACCCTGGGATACTCTAAAAAAGGAGAGGGTCCCTGATGCCGTGTTTGCATATGATGTTTTTTATGCGTGGAAGTGTTCTCCTCCTCTAGATCTGAATTAGACCAGTCAGTAGAGGATTCTGTGGCCTCTACTGGGACTATTGATTTCTTGAATTGGAATTTGTATATCTTCCCTTCGTCGAAATCTGTTTTGTCCCTTTGGTACTTGCGGTGTTTCCGCTCTTTAAGTTCTTTGGTGAACTTATCAATATTAGTTTGCATACGGTTTTCAAGGTCTTTAAATTCAGTTTCTTTATTCCACTTCTCAACTTCAAGAAGTAGTTGATCAACTTTGGTGCCCTGTGTTTTCAACAGGGCACCTTGGTGGTCTACCAGTAGTTGCATAAGGTCTTTGGAACACTGGCTTATGATCTTTACCCAGGCTGTAATGAACCCTTCATCAGTTTTGTTATGGGCTGGGGCCAGATTGCTCCTAAGTCCTCGTGGAATCAACTTATCTTTTTGATAAGTTTCAATACTAAACACTTCCCACCACAACTTAATGTATTTCTTATAGTTGACTTCAAGATCTTTAAAGAAGTCTTGAATTTTAGTTATATGGGGTGGTTCTGGTACACCTGTATGGCTCGTATTAGAAAAGAATGCTTGCGCTTCAGTCTGCCAGTCATCCAGATTAGGCTTTCTAGATAGGAAGCCTGCCATAGTATGTTAGCGTGCTAAGAGTTTCTAAGAGCAAAATAAACTCTATGTTGATAACAAACTGGAGGAAGAGGGGGGGGAGGGGAACCCTCGCTACTGCTAACTGGAAGTGCCTGGAATGGAGGTGATACTATCAGGGGAAAACAAGGATATAACAACAACAAGAGAACAAGAGCCCCAAGGAGAGCACTCAACCACTATATGTATATTATTAACAGGTGTACCTAGAGTTCATGTGTTGATAGGGAGGAGTGAGTGAATAATAAAATTTGCGTCAATTTATTTGAGTCGTGACTCAGAATGATAAAATAATGGGAACGCTGTGGGTCAAGTATAATACTATTATGAGCCAGTATACAGTGAATTAAAATTGAACGAATGTCCCTGAGGAAGCTCCATAGCTGGAGGGAAACGTGCGTAGGGCAAGTAGTGATGTTGTAAGACTCCTACTTGGAAGTCTTTTATTTTAATATTGACGAATCTACAGCTGACCAACAGTTACATCTTCATAGTTTGATTGTGGGTTTCACATACTGGCACTAATTTGCTGTGCCCGTGTATATATGTGTGGTGCCTAAGGCTCATTACATCTGCGGTGATATCTGTGTGACTCTGGTGCAGGGTTGGGTCAGGACATTAGGCTTTTCCACATTTGAACCTGATCGTTCAGGGAGTACACCTTTTCTGCTGTATACACCCCTAGTCTTTATCTGGATCACACTACATCTATGATAATCACTATGTGTATCTGACCTAGTATCACCATCATATTAGGAGCAGTGTTCTGTTATTAGGACTTTCCATACCCTATTTGTTTATTAAGGGAGCTCCCTACCTATGATTGTAACTTTATGCACCTACCTGGTACTATCATTATATGGGATTTTTAGGTGCAAACTAGGTTTTGGTCCTAGGTGGTTTACCTATACCACTGCTGTATCTGCCTTGTATCTCCTAGATTATTAGCTTAACATGCTATTCAGTGGCTAAATATCTAGATCAGATGACAGACAGTCGTCAAATTTATTTTAATCTTGGTTACACCTACATTATCGGTAATATATGTTAATATATTTTTATGTAATGTCAATAAAGGTTATCATTTTAATGTGATGTGGTGTGCACTAAGTGAATTCTACTTGAGGGCACTGCCCCTTGTAGTGTCGCCTCTTTTTTCATGAAAACCAGAATAGTAGTACGTACTGTCTAAACCTTCCTATATAATATATTGGCATACCCAGCTGCCCAGAGTCCTATAGCACACCACCGCAGTATATGGTAGGTGAGATGTGTGTTAATAACCCAAAATAGGTGATATGGACAGTAACATGCGAAGGTAAGTAGTTCCAGTCGCACCCTGCGTAGCCCAGTATCAACATGAATCAATGCGTATCAGTAGTTTTTAAAACATGCACAAGTATGCTGTTAACTGTTAGGATCCAGATCGTAAAGTATCGTGTGTGAATGTGTAGTACACTGTCTAGACTCCTAGGATAACACTCATATCAGATACCCAAACTGCCCAGAGTCCTAAATAACACCACCACAGTATGTATAAGTGGTATGGTAATAGCCCTCAGCAGGGGTATTGGACAGATGCAATACACAGGAAGTAATCACAGTGAGCACCTGCATAGCCGTGTCACATAACATGAGTCATAGGAGTATCAGTGATGGCTATAACAGTGCCAAGTAGTGCCTGTTTACATGACGTGTGGGAATCACGGATCATTTGTCCTTCAAAACAAGCATACCTCGTTGGATTGTGGCTGGGCACCTCGCTGCATGCCGGGTTGCTAAAATATATCAGCACGAGGTGCACCTGTTGTTAAAAACTATTTACCATAATGCTGCAATAGCAGAGCCCATATTGGAGGCTACTGGGGATAGGGCGGCTCCGACCGCAAGTGCATGTCCGTCCCGCCCCGATACGAAATGACATCATCAATCGCGACGTAGTTTCGCTTGTACTGCTTTTGTCAAGGCTGGGAAGGGCACGTGGTGGTCTCCAGTATATATAAGGTAAGCAGTCCTCTGATTGGTGGTGACGCGTTCCCTGATTAGCATTTGTTAGAGTGTATATGCATGCATAGGGGGCAATGCCAATCTGAACCCTTGTGCTCGTCACGGAAGAGAAGTATTGATATACATTGAGGTTTATTACATGTAAATAGAATAACCCAATGGACAATGATAAAGGCAAAAGGTAGGGGCAGCTGAAGGTGGTCAGATAAAGGGGCGAATACAATCCCTCGTTTAACCCCGTAGTGCCAGGGTGCTGAGGGTGTATATCCAGTCGTGATTCCTTTTTAATAATGCCTGCGCTCCCCAGTTGCCCTTCCTGATGCCCATACTTAGCTGATCAATCCCTTAAAGGTAAGTGCCAACATAATCCCTTGGTGATGTTCGTTTATATGTCTTCCACGGGGGTATACAAAGCATTCCTGATGCTGTGCCACAGATGTTCCAATACTCTGATTCTGAATGGGCGCTTGGTTTTTGCCAATGTTTTTTTTCCCGCATATACACTCTGTCATGTATATAACCCCAGATGTCCTGCAATTATAAAACTTTCTAATTGTAAAGGTGCGTGTGTCGTCCCAATTCTAAATGTTTTTGTGTTCTTAATAACCTGGCATGCCTTACAGTTGTGACAGCTGAAGCTGCCAGGTGGTTTAGTGGGGAGCCAAGTGGGCTAACACTAGCCACATAGTGGCTTTGCCACCAACTGTCACGGAGATTCTCCAGACCTCCGGCTTGTCATTTCGGGTATTGGTTTTGAGGATTTCTTCTAGATCAGCGCCGCTCTTAGGATCTGTGCCAATGCTTTGAAAAGCGTTTTGGCACGATCCCAATCCTGATTATAGGTGCCAAAGATCTAATGGTATGCTTCTCTCAGTTGTCAGTTTGTCTGTGTAAGTAGATCAATCCTAGGGTGTGTTTCTTGCTTCTTATATGCCCTCCTAATGTTGTTTATGCTATATCCCCTGGCCAGAACCTACTTTTCATTTTAATAGATTGTCCTCAAAGTCCCTTCGTTGGAACAGTTCCTTTTGCGTCTCAGAACTGTCCTACTGGGATCCCTTGATCAAATTCGCGGCGGTGGTGGCTATTACGCCGTAAGATGCTATTGTTTGCTGTACTCTTACGGAATATAGTGGTGCTGATACCACCTGTAGGTTCTATTTTATGGTGAGATACCAGGAAGGTAACTGGTGTTAGCGACCTACCTCATAGGAAGTTTAAAGTTGTTGGTGTTTATTTAATCCACCGATGAATGTCCTGAGGAGGTAAGTGATCCCCTCCAAGCAGGAACAACAATCATCGATAATCTATACCAAAGTTCTATGTGGTCCAAGACATCTCATTACCCTCACAAAAACTACTTCAGCCTCCCACCAGCCCAGGTACAGGTTGGCATACAACGGGGCACATTTAGTCCCATAGCTTTACCCTGGGTCTGGTAGTAAAGTTTCTTATCAAAAAGGAAGTAGTTTTTGGTGAGGCACAAAGGATAGTAGCTGCAACACAAAGTTATTGTGTGCCTTATGTGAGGATAATAAAAAACAAAATGCGCACCAGGGATTAGAGTGGAAGGTAATTTATTAAAAATACACACCAAACTCTAGGGGATCCAAACCCACCTCAGAAACAGCTGTGCAGCTGGACGGCTAAGTACTACCCAGGCGAACACTGATGTGACTACCCTATAAGCTGCACAGTTATAGCAAATAAGTAAATTATATAAAACACATAAAAAAAAAAAAATAAAACACCTATCACAGATTTGTATAAAGTAAACCGCCATAAGGTGGTCACTGGCAAGGGGAAAGGACACTCACAGGACAGTCAGCAGACAGACGTCGCGGATGCGCCCTGATCCAGATCCGGGATCTCAGCACCGCGGAGATGGAAAAAAACTGCGTTGTCTCTGCGAGGCCCGTCGTACAGCTTCCAGCTTACACGCGAGGATGACTTGTCGTGACCTGCTAAGAGGTTTTGTACCAAGAGTACTTGTCAGGAGGTCTTATCTGAGGATCCTCTTGTGTGCTGGAAATAGGACACGCATCTATTCCCTTAAGGGGTGTATAGATGTGTACAGTCCTCCACGTTCAAGTGAGAACTGAATGGTCTCCTTGAGACTGTTAATTATCTAGTTGTTCGAATGTCCTTAGGTCCCTCAGGTAGGCTGGGAGAGCTTGTGACAATGGCCTAAGAATAAGGTCTACATAAACTGGCATGTTCGGTAAGGTGACATACACAGACACTATTGGTCGCGCGGGGGGGGTTCTTTTTCATGTATCTTGGAAGGGAATAAAAGTCGCAACCCTGAGGTTGTGACAACAAAGAATACTCCAGTTCTCACGTGAAATAGATTCGCTTGTAGGGCTAAGGGATAAGATATAGAGAGCTCCTTCTGTATATCTAGTGTGGATCGTAGAGAGTACTAATAGTACACTTTTATCAGCAAGTACTACATTTTCACTTGCATAGTACTCCTTACTGATTAGGATGACAAGGTTGCCCCCTTATCAGAGGATTTTATAACGATTTGTATGTATTGTCTGTTCAAGCTCTGCTAGGGCTGGGACTTCCATTGGAGTCTGAGGTTGTGTTTGTGTTGCCTGAAGTGTGCCTGAGATTCTATATTCTTTGTGAACGAGGGTCTAAACACGCTATTAGAGTTGAATCTAAAAGGTGGCATAACTTTGATTTGGGTCAAGAGGGTTAAAGGGTCCTCTCCTCTGTTCTTCTGATAATGCCGCCAAGTCGTAAGACAGTCTAAGGTTTTCAGTGTAACCTCATTCATGGTCTATACCTAAATTCATAGTATAGCAAGGTCCTCTTTGAACATTTTATGTAGGAGTGCTCCTTGCGAACAGGTTTAGATCCTTCACCCACTCGAAGTTGGTGAGAAGGACAACATTTTTGAAGTACACTAGGTGGTGTATAGTAAGTTTGCGGTCAGATAAATTGATAATGAGACCCTGATCAGGTCATCGTTGTGTCTGTCATAGCTGATGTTAGAGTATGGACTAGCGGTATCTGTTCCCCCTCTGTCTCCTGTAGTCTCCAGTACCTCTTCCCCTTCCCCCTCTTCCCCTTCTGTTGTTTGTCTCTCCCTCTTGGGTTTTGAGCCACCTGGGGATACTCTAAAAAGGAGGAGGGTCCCTGATGCCGTGTTTGCATATGATGTTTTTTATGCGTGGAAAGGTTTCTCCTCCTCTAGATCTGAATTAGACCAGTCAGTAGAGGATTCTGTGGCCTCTACTGGGACTATTGATTTCTTGAATTGGAATTTGTTATATCTGTCCCTTCGTCGAAATCTGTTTGTCCCTTTGGTACTTGCGGGTGTTTCCGCTCTTTAAGTTCTTTGTGGTAACTTATCAATATTAGTTGCTACTGTTTTCAAGGTCTCTTAATTCAGTTTTCTTTATTCCACTTCTCAACTTCAAGAAGAGTTAGTTGATCAACTTGGTGCCCTGTGTTTTTCAACAGGCACCTTGGTGGTCTACCAGTAGTTGTAAGGTCTTTGGAACACTGCTTATGATCTATTTACCCCAGGCTGTAATGAACCTTCATCAGTTTGTTTATGGCTGGGGCCAGATTGCTCCTAAGTCTCGTGGAATCAACTTATCTTTTTGATAATGTTTAATACTAAACACTTCCCCCACCACAACTTAATGTATTTCTTATAGTTGACTTCAAGATCTTTAAAGAAGTCTTGAATTTTAGTTATATGGGTGGTTTCTGGTACACCTGTATGGCTCGTATTAGAAAAGAATGCTTGCGCTTCAGTCGCCAGTTCATCCAGATTAGGCTTTCTAGATAGGAAGCCTGCCATAGATGTTAGCTGCTAAGAGTTTCTAAAGCAAGATAAACTCTATGTTGAGTAACAAACTGGAGGAAGAGGGGGGGGAGGGGAACCCTCGCTAATGCTAACTGGAAGTGCCTGGAATGGAGGTGATACTATCAGGAGGAAAACAAGGATATAACAACAACAAGAGAACAAGAGCCCCAAGGAGGCACTCAAACACTATATGTATTATTAACAGGTGTACCTTAGAGTTCATGTGTGATAGGAGGAGTGAGTGAATAATAAAATTTGCGTCAATTATTTGAGTCGTGACTCAGAATGATAAAATAATGGAACGCTGTGGTCAAGTATAATACTATTATGAGCCAGTATACAGTGAATTAAAATTGATACGAATGTCCCTGAGGAAGCTCATAGCTGGAGGGAAACGTGCGTAGGGCAAGTAGTGATGTTTGTAAGACTCCTACTTGGAAGTCTTTATTTTAATAGTGACGAATCTACAGCTGCCAACAGTTACATCTTATAGTTTTGATGTGGGTTTCACATACTGGCACTAATTGCTGTGCCCGTGTATATATGTGTGGTGGTGCCTAAGGCTCATTAAATACTGCTGGGTGATATCTGTGTGACTCTGGTGCAGGTGTGGGTCAGGACATTAGGCTTTTCCACATTTTGAACCTGATCGTTCAGGGAGAGTACAACCTTTTCTGCTGTATACACCCTAGTCTTATCTGGATCACACTACATCTAGATAAATCACTATGTGGATCTGACCTAGTATCACCATCAATTAGGAGCAGTGTCTGTTATTAGGACTTTCATACCCTATTTGTTTATTAAGGGAGCTCCCTACCTATGATTGTAACTTATGCACCTACCTGGTAACTATCATTATATGGGATTTTTGGTGGAAACTAGGTTTTGGTCCTAGGTGGTTTACCTATACCACTGCTTATCTGCCTTGTATCTCCTAGATTATTAGCTTAACATGCTATTCAGGGCTAATATCTAATCAGATGACAGACAGTAGTCACAATTTATTTTTAATTGGTTTACACCTACATTATCGGGTAATATATGGTTTTATGTAATGTCAATAAAGGTTATATTTTATATGTATGTGGTGTGACATCTAAGTGAATTTACTCTCTCTGAGTGCACTGCCTTGCTGTGCTCGCCTCTTTCATAACCAGAAAGTAGTCACTGTACATGTCTCAACCTCCTATTGATATACTATGGCATACCCAGCTGCCCAGAGTCCTAGACCCCACACCGCAGTATATGGCTAGGTGATGTGTTAATAACCCAAATAGGGATTATGGACACGAAATGCTGAGGGGTAAGCTTTAGTTACTTCTAGTCAGACCTGCGATAGACAGCTAGTACTCCACAACCCTGAATCAATGCGCCCCTTATCCAGTTAGTTTTTAACCCACTACACTGCCCACAGTCCCACGTGCCTCGCATTCAACCCACTCCTGTTACGATCCCAGATCCGTGAAAAGCCTTAGCGCTGCCGTGCAATGCCCCGCCCTCCCCCTCAGAGTCCCAGTACATCTCCGTCATTAGACTACTAGGGATACCACACCTCCATTAGTTCCCATACCAATACTGTACCAACGGGTCTTCGAATAAACCACCATCCACACAGTATGTGATAAAAACTCCCAGATACGTGCGTTATTCGGTAATAGCACTACCTCAAGGCGCATGGGGTATTGGACAACCCATCGCATCCCGCCCCATACACATTCGCCTACTAGTCATCCACCACTTTGTGCTAGCAACCTGCATTAGCCCACAGTCTCCCTGTCAAATAAATCACATGAGTCTTCCTTAGACGTACTCCCGTGATGGATATCAACAAGTGCCCACCAATGTCTAGTCGCCTCCCGTTTACATGTACACGTGGGGAATCACGGGATTCATTTGGCTTCAAAAGCCAATGCCATACCTCTTTGGATGTCGTGCCCTGGGCACCCTACTTAGTATGCACCCCTTCTTTGCGGGCCTTGTGTTGATCCCAAACTCCTATATTTTTCCTCAGCCAGACTGCGTGCCTCTGCATTTCTTTGTTTTAAATTACTATTTCATAATGATTCCCCCTCGCACAATAGCCAGAGCCCCATATTTTTCGGGAGGCTTACTGGGCGATAGTGCGCTCCACCACGACCGCATTACCGCTGCATGTCCCGCCCCACATCTGGCCAAGAAATGACCGTCTTTATCACACTCGCCGAGTACATGTTCTAGATATGTAATGCACTTATGTCAAGGAGCCGGGCCAAGGGGCCATTGGGTGGTCGCTTTTCCCTTTAGTTCACGTATATTATAAGGTAAGCCCACGTCAACTCCTGAGTGGTGGTGCGCTTCCTTGATTAGGCTCGCAATTTGTGACGAGGGCTATGCTGCATAGGTTCTGGGAATGACCCAAATCTGAACCACCTGTCCTCGCTAACTGGAACGAGTTTTTAGTATTCCGTATATCATCTAGTTGAGTGTTCTCCTATTCATATGGTAAATAGTAACTCCAACCCCCAATCGGGCCACCAATGAACAAGCGACATAACCACCAGGTAGGGGCCGAGCTCGAATGGTCAGGTCAGATATACAGCCGGGGCCTTCCCCTCTGATTACCAGAACAATCCCTCGTCTTAAACCCCCGCTCTCCCCCCCAGTGACCAGCGCGCCTTGCTGAGGGGCTGTGGATAAAGCCTCTGCTTGCCCATGTTTTACATAATGCCAGTGCGTCCCCTAGTCTGCCCTTCCTCCGATGCCCCCAATACTATTCAGTGCCTCAAATACCTCTTAAAACGGTAGTGCAAACATATACATCTGGGTGACCTGTCAGCGTTATCTAGTCTTTCTGCAGGTGGGTATCCAAGCCACCTTTTTATTTGTGATGCCTGCCCAGATGTTCCAATACTCTGATTATGCAATGGCCTTCCCATTTCTGCGTTGGTTTTGCCAATTGTATTTTTTTCCTCCGCCACTCATACCCAACTAGCCATGCTTATCAAAACAACAGGTGTCCTGCATATTAAACTCAAAAACTTTCTAATTGTCAAAGGCCCTGCGTGTCGTTCGTCCCCCAATTCTTGATAGTGTATTTGTGGTTCTTCACATAACCCTGGCATGCCCTCCACCCGTTTGACACAGCTTGAAATCCAAGGCTGCCAGGTGGTTAGTTTGGGGGCAGCCACAGTTCGGGCTAACCACTTAGCAACATAGTCTTCGCGCTTTGCACCAGAATTGGAAAGGACGATTCCCTAGACCTCCGGCTTCGGACCATGTCGGGGCCTATGGTTCTGAGGAATTTCTTCTAGACTCCCCAGAGTCCCCCCGCTTTGGGATTGGCCATGATTGTGAACATAGCGTTTTTGGCCTTCCTCCCCCCACACCCCGCATCCCTAATTCTGCATTATCAGGTGCCACATAGATCTTCCAAGGGGTTAGTATTCCTGTGTTCGAGGTGTCAGTTTGTATTCCAACGCTATTGATCAACCTAGGTGTGGTTCCTTTTCGCCACTCTTTATTTATTGTCCTCCCCTCTATAATGGTTGGTTATTGCCATCATATACCACATGTTGCCACAGGACACTACTCACTTTTCATTTTACCCATAGATTGGCTCAAAGTCCACTGTTTCCTGTTTTCGTTCCCCTGGCCAACACGCTCCCTTTTGGTGTCCTTATCAGCGAACTGTGCCTACTGGGATTTTTTTTTTTTTATTTTTTTTTTCCCTCTGATCAAGAATCCTCAGGCCGCCCTGCTCCTCAGCGGTTTTCGGTTGGCTAGCGTAGACCGTACATGAGCCCGGTATGCTCGTTTGCGGTACTCTTATTCGCGATTATTCTATAGTGGTGCTTTGATTACTACTGTAGCTTTACTTATTATGGTGAGATCCAGGATCGTGAACCCCCCCCCGAGTCAACTGGTTCCTGTTCTAGCCGCCCTATCAATCATTTCAGGTAATGTTTAAGCACGTGTGTTGGTAGCTTTTGGTGTTGTTCACCCTTACTATAACTTCCACACTGCCCCCCCCTCGTTATTGAATGTTCCTGAGGAGGTCACATTTGTGTATCCTTCTCCAGAGCTATGCGGATAACACATTTACACGCATCGAATACTTTATACCATTTATTTCAGTTCTTGGTTCCGGTCTCAAGAACCCTATTTCTATCCCTCACCAAATTTTACCTACTTACATCCTCCCACTAGCCAAGCGTACAGTTGTTTGGCATACGAAGGGGCACCACCCTTTAGTCCCAGCATAGATCTGACCCCCTGGGTCTCCGGTAGTAACAGTTTATTATCAAACAGGAAAGTCGTTTACTGGTGAGCACAAAGGATAGTATAGCGCGAAAAACAAAGCGTATTGTTGATCGCTCTTATCGGGATTATATTACCTAAAAACATGCCACCCAAATAGCGCACCACCGAGGGATTAGGGGAGAGGTTTAATTTACTAAACTACACACCCCCCACTCTGAGGGGATACCAACCCACACATCAGAACACGCTGTCGCGCTTCGGCACCCGGCTATTTTTAGTATTCTATCCCAGTTTTGAGAACACTGATGGTGACCCTCAACACCCTACAGCTCGCAAAGTATACAACCATACAGTTACAAATGTACCTAATCACTTAACACAGACACCCCATGAAAGAAAACCCAACAACACAGCTCTGCTATAATCAAACCCCCCCCCCTTCCTTTCCCCTCCCCTCATTCAAAAAAGATTTTTATCCGCTAAAAAACCGCCATGAGGTTGGGCTACTGGCAAGGGGTACCGGCAAGGGGAGTGTGAAATGCGACACTCAACTGCACGATCACCGTCAGAAGACACTCGCGGTGCTCCTGTGGTCTGAACACTTGGATCCTCGATTATCGAGCCACCGCCCAGCGATTGAATCGACGACGGAGATGCGCAAACCAACCCACCCCAAACGTGCTTATTGCTGTATCTGAAGGATCGTCTCAGTCTTATCCGACCGCCATACAAGCCCGACAGGTATGTGATACTTCGTCCGGAACATCATACGCGTTCGCCGTAACCAACGATAAGTCCGGTACCAGGAGTACCCCTTCACCCTATGAGCGATCCCCTCCCGTGTTTTTGAGGAAATTATCAGCATCCAATCTCGGACCCTCCATTCGAGTCCCTTCTTGCACAGGGGCCTATAGAGGTCGTTAAATTCGTCCCGCCCTCCCAAAGTTATAACCGCCCCACCGCCCGAGCATCAGACTAGATCCCATGGCTCTTCCTCTGAGCCACATGTCCCCCCGACAGTATTATAGTTGCTCTTAGAATGTCCTAGTGTCCCTCAGGTAGGGATGCGGAGAGTGGCTGACACAACCGGCCCCCCAAGAATACATGGCATCTACACTCTAACTAATGCCATGTAGGTGCCAAGGTTGACCTATACCACCAGACACCTATATGGTCCGCCGGTGCGCCGGGGCCTCGCCGTTTTCATTTTTTCTTCAGTACGTTTGTGGAACTGGCTTATGATCTTTACCCAGGCTGTAATGAACCCTTCATCAGTTATGTTATGGGCTGGGATGATGGAAAAAGGATACCTGGCGCTTAGAATAACACTGTGTCCATAAGAAACAAAATCAGTCTTTTGAAAATCTCCCAGAGTCCCAAACTTGAAGTTTTTGTCTGTGGTTTTTCTTCACTGCTGCAGCCTCCCAATTTACCTGGAAATGATAAAGGGGCACACCATTGCGCAGTACTACTGATTTCTAATGGTTTCCCCTTACATATAACATCCCCAATGTAGACTGAGTCTACTTATAGGAGTGTCTCTTTCAGGATGCAGTGGAGACAATCTGTGCTTTAATCCCTTCAACGTCCACCTGTGCCACGAATCCCCCGGGTACTTCCTTTACCTCTTGAAACTCCATGATTCCAGAATCACCCAAAACACACGGACCCCCAGAGAAGGAGAATGGACAATGCAAAGGGTGATCACAAATTTAATAAAATCGGCTTCAACAAGCCTAAACAGCACGGCTAAAACAAGCCTAAAACGAATATAAAATCACTCACATGTACTCACATGAATATATGCGATTTAAAACGACACGAGAATGCTGTCCGCAGCTTGCGATGTTACTCCTGTAACTGCTCCGGTTGAGGTATGCTCTCTCACTGCTTATCTCAGCCGATTTGGTGCGTCTGCGTCTCTCCCCCCATTGGGCTACGTTCTGGTATACAACCAACAGGTCTGACAAACTGCGCACCTCTGCAGTCACTGCGAGTCTATTGCTGACTGCAAACTCTAGCTCCTCCCACCCTAACGCGTTTCGTGACGTAGGGACGTCACTTTCTCAAAGGAATCCTTTGAGAGAGGATTATTTATTTTACTTTTAATTCTCAGTTTTACAATCAGGTATGTGGAACCACCATGGGCACCAGGTTTGCCCCAAGTTATGCTAATCTATTCATGGACAGTTGGGAAGAAGATTTTATTTGGAACAACTGTCCCCTTCGGGCAAACCTGGTGCTCTGGAAACGTTACATAGATGACGTGATATTCACCTGGTCGGCGGTGAAACACAGTTAGAAACTTTCTTTTCTTATTTAAATCACAGTGATAGAAATCTCAAATTCACTTTTAAATCAAGCACAGATCACATTGATTTTTTAGATTTAAACATTTATATCACCAATAACATGTTGCACACCAAAACATTCTTCAAGCCAGTGCAGGCTAATACTTATCTAAGAGCCGACAGTTCATATGCTATCATTCACCATTCTACCACAGTATGTGTATTATATTTGTGTGTTTTTATGTTTAATTATTGTGTCAGGTAATCGTTGTTTTTTGTTGATGTTTCATGCAAAGCTTATCAAATGTCAGTGTTTTTTATTATGTGCCAAGTACACTGGCGACACACTTTATTCGAGCTTGGCTAGTCCCACGAATTCGGGTATACCCGGGTGTATTGAGGTTTGTGACTGTTTTCTGCCCGAGTACATTGAGTTATTTTCCAAGCAGGGATTGAAGCATTTTATTCCCGCTGGCTGCAATACTGCACAGTATATATATATAAACTGCATTACAATTCATGAATTTATGCCATCTGGTAGACACGCGAAGTTCTTCAAGCCAGTGCAGGCTAATACTTATCTAAGAGCCGACAGTTCACATGATCCACTGTGGATCCCCTATCCCAAGGGGCCAGTTCCTCTGCCTGAGACGCAACTGTTCTGATATCAGGGCGTTTGCATCTCAGGCCGAGGAACTTAAATGTAAGTTCCTTAATAGAAATTACCATGAGCATCTTTTAGATGAAGCGATAGAACAAGTAACCAGTTTGAAAAGAGATGATCTTCTTATATATAAGAAAAAAGATTCTAAAAATAAATTTTTTGATAAGGTGCCATTCATTACACAATATAACAAAATGGCACCAAAGATTAAAAGGATTATTAATAAGTATTGGCCAATTCTCCTGAGGGACAGTACCTTGGCTGAAATTCTTCATGTAAAACCAACCATCATATTTACTAGGGCCACAAATTTAAAATCAAAATTGGCTCCTAGCTGCCCACTCAATTACTTTAAACAACACAGTGACAAGATAGATAAAGGTTTTTTTAAATGTTCAAAATGTATGGCATGTGCATATAGTTGTAATGCAAAGAAGTTTAAGTCAAATGTTACACAGAGAATCTATCCTATCAAGTCATGTATTAATTGCCATACGTGTTATGTCATATATTTACTCCAATGTCCTTGTGGCCTACAGTATGTAGGCAGGACAGGTAGAACATATCAAAGGAGAGTATATGAACACATGTACAATATCAAAAAGGGACTAGTCACTCACAGTGTATCCCATCACTTCCTCACACACCATAACAAAAACCCTACTGGACTTATATGTCAGGCCATTGAGGCTATTCCAGCTAGCCCAAGAGGTGGGAATAGGTTACAAAGATCCAGTATGCTTGAGGCATACTGGATCTATGAGTTACAAACATTCTCCCCGAGAGGCCTTAATATAGACTTTGAGTTAGGAGCTTTTTTGTGATTCCTTGTTTCCTTTTTTGCATATAACTGTTTTGGTTTTACACTAAACTGTTTCTGCACTAATGTATATGCTATCATTCACCATTCTACCACAGTATGTGTATTATATTTGTATATGCTATCATTCACCATTCTACCACAGTATGTGTATTATATTTGTTTGTTTTTATGTTTAGTTATTGTGTCAGGTAATCGTTGTTTTTTGTTGATGTTTCATGCAAAGCTTATCAAATGTCAGTGTTTTTTATTATGTGGAGAATGGATCATCAGGAAGCGCATACCATGTGGAAACATAAGAAAGAAAAGTGCTTTTTGTGCAATATTGTGCAAACAGTGTTGTGGAAAGTTGCTAGCACAGAATGTGTACACAAGATACTCACAAACGTGAGGTGGAGTATAGGCACATAAAGGTATCTTTATGGACTGGCTTCAGTCTTTGGTGCAAGGTGATGCCACAGCAAACAGATTCCCAGATGACCTTAGGGTAGGAAGACACTGGACATAGCGTAGACTGTAGGGCATTTAATAAAAAAGGTAGACAAAATCCAATCTACTCACATATTGATAGGTTAAAAACAGCATTTAGATCGCAATGATCTCAGCAATTCGCGCTCTTTTGCTTCCACCGGATGGGGCCTCACTCTCAGGTCTCCCTCCTTTCTTTCTGTGCGGGTCACGGATGCGTTCCGGCGACCGGAAGTGACGTCATCCGTATCCGAAGGTTCCGGTGGGTAGAGGCAACGTCACTCTACGCGTTTCACCGTTCTTGGTTTCATCAGGAGTGACGTTGTATGGAGTATGAACAGTATATATACCATTTTGTTGGCAATTGATTAACTGAGATCTGCTGGTAGACACTTGACTCTAGCATTGCAATGCATTAATTAGCTGCTGCAATCTATTTACGAGGGCACTTATGTGCAGGATCTTACAAAGCAAATAATGGCATTCCAATGCTAGATAGCTATTACTAAAGATGCTAGACATATAGGTTATCTAAACATTGGGTGTCTAATTGTGTTGTGACACTGTAATAAAGAATCCTGTCACTATATCACTTCGGTACTGGATAAAGTGGGGCGTTGTTGTATAGCAGCAAAGTAATTGTAGGCTGGTCAAAAAACATACATATGAAAATTACATCGTTTATACACATGAAATAAAATATTAAGAGGTTAAAAAATGTTAAAACATTACACATACATTTGGTATCCAAAAAATACATCCTATCTATTATAATCTAATCCAATTTCATAGTCCTACTGACGAAAAATTTATTGTGCAAAGGAGCAATAATGATAATATTCAAGTAGCAGTATTAAAGTGACTAGTGTCAGTACCTTAATGAGAACATATACTTCTAAACATAGTGAGTATGATAATCCTATATTAGCTATGCAAAAAAGTGATGAAATAGTTCTCTGCTAGCATCCTAACTGGTTGCTGGACATAGTGGGTCAATGTAATTACATTGAAACAATTTATCCTCTACATCGTACATATGTAGAGTTCAAAATATGTGTATGTATTAAAATAAAACTGATCTAATACAGTCCTATAGTCTATCTCATACAATGTAAAATAGAAGCTGTGGGGGGAATGGAAAACAGGCAGTTAGTACATGGAAGGATAAAATATATTAAAATGTTATAAAAATGGTTTAATGTCAAACTCCAAATTTAGGAGTTTCTTCAAGCCAGTGCAGGCTAATACTTATCTAAGAGCCGACAGTTCTATCCCAAGGGGCCAGTTCCCTCTGCCTGAGAGACGCAACTGTTAGCGATATCAGGGCGTTTCATCTCCGCCGAGACTTAAATTTAATTCCTTAATAGAATTACCATGAGCATCTTTTAGATGAGCGATCGAACAAGTAACCAGTTTGGCGCATTCCAGGTATCTGCCAGGTACATACCGGGTATTTGCTCGAATAAAGTGTGTCGGTGCAGTAGGTATTGCTTTAAGACTGTCTTGATTGACAGGCCAATCACTACGAAGGCAGGAGTATATATACCGGGCACCACTGACATCACTTATAACCCCTGAGGAAGTGTGCACACGCACACGAAACGCGTAGGGTGCTTTTTATATTGTTGGACATTCTAAGGAGAAGCAGGTTCCATGCAGAGTGCTGCAGTTTTGTACAGAGCGGCAGAGGAGTGAAGATTTCCGTTCGTTTGCCAGCCCGTTGAAGGTCACGTCCATTTGTGACGTCACGTCCGGTGACGTCACTACCGGTCCTGGCAAGCACGGGACACTGGGAAGTACATTGGGGACGTCACTTCCGGTTTCGGGGACCGCAACACACGGAGGAACACGCCGGTGATCCAAACTCTCTGCAAACTCTCTGCACGTGGAGGACAGATCTTACCAGCCTGGTTGGCGCTCATTGCAATAAACCTTCTGCTGTCCTGTGAGTTATACTCTGGTTTTACTCAACCGGATCGGCATCTCCTGATATTGTCCAACATTTTATATTTTATAGTTATATTAAAACTAACTTTTATTTCCAGCTTTGCTTTTGTGTTTGTCAGTCTTGTTTGTGTTGTTTGTGTTGTTAGTAGGTCCTGTGAGTTCATGTCTGTATGAATTATCATAGCTGTGTTGCACTAAATTCTGTTTTTTCGTTTCATGTTCAACTCCCCATGAATGAAGTTCCATCTGGTCATCTCAAGATTGAGAGATTGCTGATTATCATTCTGGAACTTTAATTATTTCTACTGGATTTCCAGGACTCCACCTAATTGGACTTATTAGGCGCCGGTATATGTGAGTAAAAGAAACATAGGGGAGCACATGATTACATGATTTCTCGTTCGTGTTTTCCGCCCTTTGTTGGTCTTACTTGCCATTCCCCTGTATGTTTTCGGTAGGTCCCGGTTGTAGGTCTGGGATGGATGTTTCCCCATAAGCTCCTTCATGAGCTCTAATACTGAGTTTTGTTGGGGAGTAGCGCGTTAGAAGAAAGTCTAAATAAATAAATAGAGACAAGTACTGAAGGCGAGTATAATTCTTACACTGGCGACACACTTTATTCGAGCTCGGCTAGTCCCACGAATTCGGGTATACCCGGGTGTATTGAGGTTTGTGACTGTTTTCTGCCCGAGTGCATTGAGGTATTTTCCAGGCAGGGATTGAAGCATTTTATTCCCGCTGGCTGCAATACTGCACAGTATATATCTATATACTGCATTACAATTCATGAATTTATGCCATCTGGTAGACACGCGAAGCATTGCAGCCTATTAAATCCTAATCATTATCATTTAACAGATCAGCCGCCCTGCCATTCTACACAACATAACAAAATGGACCCAAAGATTAAAAGGATTATTAATAAGTCTTGGCCAATTCTCCTGAGGGACAGTACCTTGCTGAAATTCTCCTGTAAAAACCAAACCATCATATTTCCTAGGGCCACAATTAAATACAAAATTGGCTCCTGCTGCCACTCAATTACTTTTAACAACACGTGACAATATAGATAAAGGTTTTTTAAATGTTCAAAATGTATGGCATGTGCCATATTTGTAATGCAAAGAAGTTTAGTCAATGTTCACCAGAGAATCTATCCTATCAAGTCAGTATATTGCCAACTGTTATGTCATATATTTACTCCAATGTCCTTGTGGCCTACAGTATGTAGGCCAGGACAGTAGAACATATCAAAGGAGATTATGAACACATGTACAATATCAAAAAGGGACTAGTCACTCACAGGTTCCATCACTTCCTCACACACCATACACAAAACCCTCACTGGACTATATGTCAGGCCATTGAGGCTATTCCAGCTAGCCCAAGAGGTTGGGAATAGGTTACAAAGATCCAGTATGCTTGAGGCTACTGGATCTATGAGTTACAAACATTCTCCCGAAGGCCTTAATATAGACTTTGAGTTTAGGAGCTTTTTTGTGATTCCTGTTTCCTTTTTTGCATATAACTGTTTTGGTTTTACACTAAAACTGTTTCTGCCCTAATGTATATGCTATCATTCACCATTCTACCACAGTATGTGTATTATATTTGTGTGTTTTATGTTAATTTTTGTCAGGTATCGTTGTTTTTTGTTGATGTTTCATGCAAAGCTCTTATCAAATGTCAGTGTTTTTTTATTATTGCCAAGTACACTGGCGACACACTTTATTCGAGCTTGGCTAGTCCCACGAATCGGGTATACCCGGTTATTGAGGTTTTGTTGACTGTTTTCTGCCCCGAGTACATGAGTTTTTTCCAATCAGGATTGAAGCATTTATTCCCGCTGGCTGCAATACTGCACAGTAAATATATATAAACTGCATTACATTCATGAATTATGCCATCTGGTAGACAACGCGAAGCATTGCAGCCTTTAAATCCTAATCATTATCATTTAACAGATCAGCCGCCCATCAGCCGGCATGAAACCCAGGCTGGGAAGGCAAATGCAACGTGTCAGAGTGTTAGGAGTGGCGCATTCCAGGTATCTGCCAGGTACATAACCGGGTATTTGCTCGAATAAAGTGTGGTCGGTGGCAGTGGTATTGCTTTAAGACTTGTCTTGATTGCAGGCCAATCACTACGAAGGCAGGAGTATATATACCGGGCACCACTGACATCCACTTATAACCCCGAGGAAGTGTGCACACGCACACGAAACGCGTAGGGTGCTTTTTATATTGTTGGACATCTAAGGAGAAAGCAGGTTCCATGCAGAGTGCTGCAGTTTTGTACAGAGCGGCAGAGGAGTGAAGATTTCCGTTCGTTTTGCCAGCCTTGAAGGTCACGTCCATTTGTGACGTCACGTCCGGTGACGTCACTACCGGTCCTGGCAAGCACGGGACACTGGGAAGTACATTGGGGACGTCACTTCCGGTTTCGGGGACCGCAACAACGGAGGCACACGCCGGTGATCCAAACTCTCTGCAACTCTCTGCACGTGGAGGACAGATCTTACCACCTGGTTGGCGCTCATTGCAATAAACCTTCGCTGTCCTGTGAGTTATACTCTGTTTTACTCAACCGGATCGGCATCTCTCCTGATTTGTCCAATTTTATATTTTATAGTTATATTAAAACTAACTTTTATTCCAGCTTTGCTTTTGTGTTTGTCAGTCTGTTTGTGTGTTTGTGTTGTTAGTAGGTCCTGTGAGTTCATGTCTGTATGAATTATCATAGCTGTGTTGCACTAAATTCTGTTTTTTTTTTCGTTTCATGTTCAACTCCCCATGAATGAAGTTCCATCTGGTCATCTCAAGATTGAGAGATTGCTGATTATCATTCTGGAACTTTAATTATTTCTACTGGATTTCCAGGACTCCACCTAATTGGACTTATTAGGTCGCCGGTATATGTGAGTAAAAGAAACATAGGGAGCACATGATTACATGATTTCTCGTTCGTGTTTTTCCGCCCGTTGGTCTTACTGCCATTCCCCTGTATGTTTTCGGTAGGTCCGGTTGTAGGTCTGGGATGGATGTTTCCCCATAAGCTCCTTCATAGCTCTAATACTGAGTTTTGTTGGGATTAGCGCGTTAGAAGAAAGTCTAAATAAATAAATAGAGACAAGTACTGAAGGCGAGTATAATTCTTACACTCTGGCGACACACTTTATTCAGCTCGGCTAGTCCCACGAATCCGGGTATACCGGGTGTTTGAGTTTGTGACTGTTTTCTGCCCGAGTGCATTGAGGTATTTTCCAGGCAGGGATTGAAGCATTTTATTCCGCTGGCTGCAATACTGCACAGTATATATCTATATACTGCATTACAATTCATGAATTTATGCCATCTGGTAGACACGCGAAGCATTGCAGCCTATTAAATCCTAATCATATCATTTAACAGATCAGCCGCCCTCAGCCAGGCATGAACCCAGGCAGAAGGCAAACACAACGGGGCTTGTCAGAGGTGAGGAGCGGCGCATTCCAGGTATCTGCCAGGTACATACTGGGTATTTGCTCGAATAAAGTGTGTCGGTGCAGTACATCTCCCTCTCGTCTTCTCTCTCTCGTCTTCTCTCTATTCCTTTCTCTCTCTTCCTCTCTCTCCCTTTGTCTCTGCCCCTCTCTCTCTTTCTCATTCCCTATTCCTTATAGGTCTATACGTCTTCTCCTCCTTTAATCTAAGGCAACGTCCCTGTGCTGCTGACCGCGCTGTGCTTGAAGAGATTGCTTTCTGCTATTTATATTTTGACGTCCCCGCTCACGCGGAGCGCACACTTATGCCTCCCAAGCTTGCTGCTTGGGGAGACAGCTCATTGTTTGAGTTCTGAGCACAGAGCAGGTCACATGAACCTGCTCTGACCAAAGGAAAGAGAGATTTGTGTTTTAATGTGCTGTCACTTTCAAAGCAAACACAACATGAATTTATTTGGGGGCGGCGTTGGTAGGGGGGTGACGGATCGACAGCGCGAATGGGAGCGACATATGCGGGAATGGAGCGCAGGACAGGGGCGAGATGGGGTGCCGTCTATCTGTGTGCGCTCGTTGATTTCTCGCCTTCACTCTTGTCGCTCTTGGGGCCGGAATCTCCGCGGTCGCACTTTCGCTCTCATGGCTGGATGGGTCAGTTCGATCCGTTTTGTCTCTCTCCTCCCCCGGTACGTTGTGTCTCTCTTATGGAACTCCACCCATGTTCTCTTCTGTCCGTTTTTTTTCTTTTCCTTCTGTTCCTCTTTTTTTCTCTCCATCCTATCCTTTTTACTTTCCTGTTCATCTCTCTTCTCTTTCCTTTTTCCCGTTGTCCCATTTCACCTTTATTTCTTCTCTTCTTTCCCTTTTTCTCTCTCCGCCCCCCCTCTCCTTTTTCTTTTTTCTTTATCTTTTTTTTCCTTTCTCTTTTCTCCTTTTTTGATTTTTTCTTTTTTTTTTACTGTGTATTTTTTTATTTTTGTTTTTTTTTTTTTTTTTTTCTTTGTTCTTTTTTTTTTTTTTTATCCCTTTTCTTTGCTACTCTCTTGTCGTCCTTTTTGTTTCAAAAATTTTTGTATTTCTTTGCTCTCTCCCCTTTTCGTGTTTTTTTCATCTCTCTTCCCCGTTCCTTTCTTTCCGCTCTTCTTGGCTCTTGTCGTTTCACTTTTATTTCTTCCCCCTTTCTCCCCCGCCCTCTCCCCAACCACCACCCCTCTCCCCCATCCCTCCCTTCCCCCCTCCCCCTCCCTCTCCCTCACCCTTCTCCTCGCACCTCCGCTTCCTTCCACTCACCCCGCATCACCTCCGTCCCATATCTCGCCATCCCCCCACCCCAGCCGCCTCGGGACCTGGAGGGTACGCAGGGCTCGCCTTTCCTTGAAAAAAGGGATGGCATCTCTGTTCCCCGACACACTTTATAATAGGCGAGCAATACCCCAGTATGTACCTGCAGATACCTGGAATCGCCGCTCCTCACCTCTGACAGCCCCGTTGCATGTTTGCCTTCCCAGCCTTGGTTTCATTCCTGCTGAACCGGGCGGATGATCTGTTAAATGATAATGATTAGGGATTTACTAAATAGGCTGCAGATGCTTCGCGTGTCTACGACCAGATGGCATACTTCCCAATGAAAATCAGCCAGGAATGAACCCAGGCAGGTGAAGGCAAACACAACGGGGCTTGTCAGAGGTGAGGAGTCGGCGCATTCCAGGTATCGCCAGGTACATACGGGGTATTTGCGATAAAGTGTGTCGGTGCTAAATTCTCCCTTCTCGTCTTTCTCTCTCTCGTCTTCTCTCTATTCCTTTCTCTCTCTTCCTTCTCTCTCCCTTGTCTCTGCCCCTTCTTCTCTCTCATCCCTTATTCCTTATGGTCTATACGTCTTGCCCTCCTTAATCTAAGGCGAAGTACCCTGTGCTGCGACCGCGCCTGTGCTTGAAGAGATTGCTTTCTGGTCTATGTTATATTTTGACGTCCCCGCTCCCCCCCGCCACTGCGGAGCGCACACTTATGCCTCCCAAGCTTGTGCTGGGGTCACCGCTCAGTTTTGATTCGAGCACAGAGCAGGGTCAAATGAAACCTGCATCTGACCAAGGAAAGAGAGATTTGTGTTTTAATGTGCCTGGTCACTTTCAAAGCAAACCACAAAATGGAAGTTAGTCGGCACGGGGAGAGGCAACCGTATGGGGAGCGGGGAGGGTCCAAGGGATGAGAAAAGGAGAGAAGCGGTTGGAAACGAGACCTCAGAGGGGCCAAGGAGCACCAGACGGAAAGGATAAAGAGGCAGGACGAGTCTCAAAATCTTAGACCAGAGATGGGTGGAAGGAAGAGAAGGGGGGAGGAGAGAGGGGAAGGGAGAGAAGGAAAGAGAAGATGGGTTTCCGGAGGGAAAGGAAGGGGGAGGACAAGGGGAAGGGAGAGAAGGAAGAGCGGAGAGGAGGAAAGTGGAGAGCGACGAGAGGCTGGAGAGAGCAAGGGGCGGTAGAGGGAGAGAGAATGAAGGAGGGGAGGAGGGCCAGAGGGAGTGAGGAAGGGGGAGAGAGGAGGAAGGGGGGAGGGAGGAGGAAGGGCAGTGGGCGATAGGGGGGGAGAGAAGAAGAAGGGTGAGGGAGAGGGGAGATGAGAGAGAGGGAATGGGGGAAAGGGGGAGGGAGAAGGGGGAGAGAGGAGTGGAAGGGGGAGAGGAGGGGCAGGAGAAGATGGAGAAAAAAGAAGAAGGGGGACGGGTGGAGGGGGGGAGAGGGGAGATGAGGGGAGGGGGAGGCGGAGAGAGAGAGGGGCGAAGGGGGGGTGAGGGTGGAGGGAGAGAGCAATGGGGGGGAGAGAGAGCAATGCGGGGGGAGAGAGAGGAGGGAAGGGGGGTAGAGAGAAAATGGAGACACAGACAGAGACACACACACAGAGACACACATACAGACCCAGAGACAGCCCGATCCAGCCAATGACACGCGCCCTCCCGTAATAGCCACGCCCCCTCCCGTAATAGCCACACACCCCGCTCGCTCTACTAGCTACCAGACACCACTTTATCGAGCCAAATACCCAGTATGTACTGGCGAGATACCTGGAATGCGCCGCTCTCACCTCTGACAAGCCCCGTTGCATTTGCCTCCCAGCCTGGGTTCATGCCGGCTGACGGGCGGCTGATCTGTTAAAATGATAATGATTGGTTAGATTTATAGGCTGCAATGCTCGCGTGTCTACCAGATGGCATAAATTCATGAATTGTAATGCAGATATATATATATACTGTGCAGTATTGCAGCCAGAGGGAATAAAATGCTTCAATCCCTGCCTGGAAAATAACGCAATGCACCCGCGAGGAGAAAACAGTCACAAACCTCAATACACACCGGGTATACCCGAATTCGTGGGACTAGCCGAGCTCGATAAAAGTGTGGCGCCAGTGTATAAATGTTGCAGGACCGCAGATCGCTCATGCTTGGAGAGCTGGTGACGTCAAGCTCTCAAGCATGAGCGAGCTCAGCGGCACAGGGACTTAGCCTAATTGTTACCCCCCTCACCCTCTCTAGTAACGCTCGGCTTGCCACAAGCCAGACGAGACCCCGGGACTGGGGTGGAAGGATAATACACCACACTAACAGTAAACGGGGGCAACGGCCAGAGTGTGGAAGTAGCGTAGATGGTTCGGCGTGGTAACAACAAATAGAAAGAGTACGTACTTACCAACTCCAGCGGTGGTAGGTATAGTCCATAAGCCATGGTGCGTGGATTGGAGAGAGCAGAGAAAAAAATTGTAATGCAGTATATATATATATACTGTGCAGTATTGCAGCCAGAGGGAATAAAATGCTTCAATCCCTGCCTGGAAAATAACGCAATGCACCCGGGCAGAAAACAGTCACAAACCTCAATACACCCGGGTATACCCGAATTCGTGGGACTAGCCGAGCTCGAATAAAGTGTGTCGCCAGTGTATAAATGTTGCAGGACCGCAGATCGCTCATGCTTGGAGAGCTGGTGACGTCACCGCTCTCAAGCATGAGCGAGCTCAGCGGCACAGGGGACTTAGCCTAATTGTTACCCTCCCTCACCCTCTCTATGTAACGCTCGGCTTGCCCACAAGCCAGACGAGACCCCGGGACTGAGGTGGAAAGGGATAATACCACACACCTAACAGTAAACGGGGGCACGGCCAGAGTGTGGAAGTAGCGTAGATGGTCCGGGTAACAACAAATAGAAAGAGTACCGTACTTACCAACTCCAGCGGTGGTAGGTATAGTCCATAAGCCAATGGTCGTGGAATGGAGAGAGCAGAGAAGTAGATTGTCCGTAAGCCGTGTCCAAGGGATATAGAAGTCTGCAAGGTAAAGAGTCCAACGCCAAGTCCAAGGGTACCAGAGGGCAGCATAAACGAAGTCCAAAGCCAAAAGTCAATATCCAGGGAGGTCAGCAGAATATCCAGGGACAGGAACTGAAAGAAAAAAGGGGCCAGGCAACAGCAGACAGCACCAAGGTACAGAAGCTATGCAGAGCAAGGAGGTAATGGTGAAGGGAGACTAAATAGGGGGCTGGGGCCTATCAGAGGAAGGGGAGGAACGGGGGAGTGGTCTGAGGAAAGACCTGATAGGAGGGAAGTGTTTGGGAAGCTGGGGCCTATCGGAGTGAGGGGAGGAATGGAGGAGTGTCCCGGGGGAGGACCTAATAGGGGAAAGGTGTCTGGGTAGCTGGGGCCTGTCACGGCAAGGGGAGGAGTGGAGGAGCAGCCTGGGGAAGGAGGAGTCTGATGGGAAAGAAGGGCCTGAGGGCAGACCTGACGGGGAAGAGGCAGGGAAGCGCGTGGAATGTGCACTGCGTCATCGGGGGCGGAGTCAGGCGCCCGGCAACCAGTAAATGGCAGCCTGGGTCCGCGCGCGCCCCGGAAGTGTGGGGGCAGCAGGAGAGGGAGCCGCAAGGAGCGAGGTACGCCACCGGGGAGCCTGGGCGGCATGTAAGAGAAGTAAGGAGGCCCTGGCAGCGGGTATGCCCGCAGCGCGGATCCTTACACTCTATTAGTAATAAGGGGGAAAACAGATTCAAACTTACCTCGTTCTATTATCCAGAGGGAAACACTCAAATGGTATACCACAAATATACTATGATAAATGAATAGTATAGATAAAGAAAGCAAGAGCTCAACAAATTCAAGCTCCGATCTGCACACCACCACACGAGACACGAGGTCTGAAGATATCAGAATTGTACGAGTGGTGACCCAGCCATCCACTTGTAACATCACTGACGCATCATAATTACTGTAGGCCACAGCCAATGGATGCTGGCTGTGAAGTTCTTTGTTAAGGGCTTTTAAAGCTGCCGTTCAAGCTGCCATTTAAAAAAAAAAATCCATTCAATATGTGCATCAATACAATCTGCACACTGACAATGATTAGAAAGTCAGAGGTCTCAAGATGGGGTCGTCGCCCACATAAGGGCTGTTGTGCCTCCAGAGTGTGGGAGCTGTGATGGCCGGCTCTCCTCCCCATCTCCCCCTTAGCAGGAGGGTTTAAGATTCACGAGCGCGCCAAGGTGGGGAGGGGGGACTCAAGACCAGCACTGACTTTGTATTTTCCAACCCACCCATCCCATTGAGAATCTCATGTTGTGTTGTGTCTAACCATATCTTATGAATCTGTTATCAGATCCATTGTCACAGCTTTGGCGGAACAGGCAGACTAGTCATCGCAGGGACACCGTGCATACCCGAAATTGGTCTCCACCCTATGCGGATGGGCCCCAGATAGCAGTCTCCCTGAAAAGATTGTGCGGACCAGAGGCACCAATGCAGGTGGTTGGGGGCTGTACCCCTGGCACAAGTCTTAGGAAGCTGGGCTCTATTATGGAGCCCAAGGGTTATATGCGGGATATACTGCTGCGGCCGAGTTTATTCGAGCATTTGCCCGCTCTCGGCCGCAGCAGTAGCCTGGCGCGCGCCGGAGGGTGACGGGCGCGCGCCGAAGCAGCGGAAGAGCGCCCTCCGATCGGGGCGCTCTCCCTCCCGCTGCCGGGTCCGCCGGGTCCCCCGGAACCCCCTGCCGCCGTCCCCCACATCGCGGGACACCAGGGCTCCCTCGGGGAGCCCTGGACGCGCGTGCAGGGGGCGCACGCTCCCGATGACGCGTGACCGCACGTCGGTGACGCGCGGCACGCCGAGGGGCGGCCACTAGCAAGCCGGGAAATCTCCCGGCTTGCGGATCTGGCCGCAGTGCAATAAACTGTGTCGCCAGTGTAAGTATGGCTAGATAGCTGAACTCATCCCTCTTTGAAAGCACACCAAGTCCTTTAGTATATTCTTAACTTTATTGAGAAAGTCACAGCAAATAAAGGGTGCTTGTAGATGTTATGAATGGTGAGAGAGTACTTCTCTGTGAAGGTGCTTTTGTATTAAGGAAAGGTCAAAAACAGATGGCTTGCAATGGGTAGATATAGATGGTGTACTCACTCAGCCTGCTTGGATGGAAAGGAAGTATGTGAATCCTGTCACACAGAAAAGGTGACTGGACTGTGCTAACTGTGAACACAGACAGGGGAGTTGAGGCAAACCATCTCAGCTAGGAGGACTAAAGAGGTTGTCAGGGCAACCAACTATTGGCAGTCTGGAGGGGGAAATGTATCTAAAATGTAGCATTTCCACATGCACTGGGAGTTACAGCTGCAGGGAAAGCTTACATCCAAAATGGAGAAGGCTGGCAGTCAAAACTGCAAAGGGGGGAACAGAAATAAACAATCATGTATCAGGACCGGCTCCATCCTATGCAGGTAGGCCCAGATGGCCAAGAAAAGGGGGACCAAGGGTGAGCGGATGACAGGGTGGTTTGGAGATGGCTCCCGCCAGATGGTAGAATAGGGCGGTTTGGAGAAGGGCTCCCGCCGGAAGATACCGAGAATAGGGCTAACGACAAATGACTAGTGACTGGCTGACCATTGTTTTTCAAGTACAGGCAGTCCTCGGTTATCCGACACAATGTGTTACTCAAAATGGCGTTGGATAGCGAAACGTCTTAAAGCGAAACACGTTTTCCCATAGGAACACGTTTTAAATGAAACACTAAAATACACCAAATATTTTACGCAGGCAATAAGATATGCAGCACACACCTAAATTATATAGTGTATATACTGTATTATATATATAATATAACATAATAAATAATATATTATATAATATATAATATAATATATATATTATATACACATAAACAACTTTGCAAAGCGTTGTAAGAGCGTTGGATAAGCCATTTTGGCGTTGTAAAAATGAACATAGGTATGCATTGCATAGCGTTGGATAAGCCATTCGTTGTAAAGCGAAGCGTTGTAAAACGAGAACTGCCTGTATTGTGAAGGCAATAAAGCTGTAACCAATTTTTACTTCCACAAAACTGTGTAGTTCCCCAGTTTGTAGGTGGGGGTGTAAGTGAAACTTGTGGTAGGCCCACTAAGCCTTTAAGCTAAGTTGCAGATCGATCCGTTCTCCTGTAATCGATCGCTGAAGATTCGGCTCGGGGGTTCACTGTTACTGCTGCAAAACAGTACTCACAATGCAAAGTTGTGTGTGGAAGATCCCCACGCAGACACCCCCTGTCCCCCACACATAGAGACCCTCTGCCCACCACGCAGAGCCCCCTGCTCGAGCCCCCTTCTACCCAAGCAAAGACACCCTGCCCCCCCAAACAGAGCCACCCTGCACCCCACACAGAGCTCCTCTTCTCACGCAGGGACCCCCTGCTCCCGCAACAGGGCTTCCCTTCTCCCCACACAGCAACCCCCTTCTCACGCAGAGAGTCCGCTCCCCATACAGACAGCCCCTGCTCCCCACACAGACACCCCCTGCTCCCCACACAGAGACCCCTGCTCCCCACGCAGAGACCCCTGTTCGCCACACAGAGACCCCTGCTCCCCACACAGAGACCCCTGCTCCCCACACAGAGACCCCTGCTCCCCACGCAGAGCCCCCTGCTCCCCACACAGAGACCCCTGCTCCCCACGCAGAGCCCCCTGCTCCCCACACAGAGACCCCCTGCTCACCATACAGACACCGCCTGCTCCCCACACGGAGCTTCCCTTCTCCCCACACAGCAACCCCCTTCTCCTCACGCAGAAAGTCCCTGCTCCCCACACAGACACCCCCCTGCTCTTATTAGGAATTTATGCCATTTTAAAAAGAATGGGGACCGGGGGGGGGGGGAGGGAGACTAGGGGCGAGTGCCTTTTTTTATATAATTTATCGAGCCCTGTTCATAAGCAATATAAAAAATAATAATATAAAACTATAGTTTAGGGTATGTGCACTCAGACACACTTCTGTAGACTCCTGGGATCAATACCCGTAAAACAAAGATCCGTATATCTGCTTATTACAGACACCACGGTGACCTAAAGAAGACATCAACCCCACAAGTGACCATATCTTATAAAATCATATATTATCCCACCCAGCACGTCATTGCTATAAATTCAGTGTGGCACAAGGGGGGGGCGGCACCTTGACATTATTAACTACATCGACACCATGGAGTCCTGCAGTTTTGGCAAGTAAGGGACTTAGTTGGGGATATTGTCCCTCCCAGGACCCTAAAATTATCCTCAGTGCAACATAGCACGCACAGAGGCCTAGTGACTTACACCTCATACAATGTTACTCTGGGCTCTAACGTGACACAAGGAGCTTCACTCAAGCCCCCAGGAGATAGCTGCACTGTAAACACCCTGATTTAAGATGCAGAGAGATAACCCCATCAACAAGCAAGCCTCCCATGTATGTCTATTTATATAGTGCCATAAATGTACATAGCGCTTCACAGCAGTAATACACGTGACAATCACACGTGTTCAATATTGTTTAGATGCAATTGTACAGTAAAGTTATATGTATGAGATGCATTTTTCATTATATAATCCTGTATATATGTTGTTTCCCAAGCGGGGTAGCCGAGCCCCCTTTTTCCCCTACCATAGGTGCGGGGAGCTGGCGGCTAGGTGCCAGAGCCCCGCGCGATTGGAGAGCACTCCAGTGCAGAGTTGCGGAGGCCATTTTAAGTTCATTCATGTGCACTAGAATGTGGTGCACAGATCCCACACGCACCAGTCGGAAGGAGGAGGGCAACAGGGAAAGGTAGTGTCTAGGGAGCTGTGCTTCCCTGGATTAGGCCTAGTATTGCCCCATAGGCCCGAGTCCCCCTCTAGCTTGTGCATTACAGGGAAGGCACCAGATAGGGACGCTTCCCATTAGTACCCAGTGATATTATTCCACCGGTGACCGGACGGCCACGCGGTGCCCTGCGGCCTGGGACCAGGCCAGAGCCCTATAGGCATTGTGTGAGACCCTCCAGCTGGAGCTCACACTTCACAAGGTGGATCGAACGCATAAGGATTGAGGGTATTATTGGAGGCCCCACGTCGTGGGACCTGACTGATCCCTTGCCCGACGGTGACACCTGGGTACATGAGTGCCCAGGGAGGTATTAAAGTGCACCAACGAGACACACAGGGGTAGCTCTTCCACACACTTTGGGTGGGACTGGTCTGTGGACACTGGTGTTCAGGTGCCTAGAGCACCCTCCTTACTTTGGGGGGGAACCATGCCGGGTGTTGGATATTGTGTGTGGGGATATTGTATTGTAGGTGAGCTGATTATAATAGTGTTAGTAAAGAAGTTATATTATACCCAGTGTATAGTGTTTATTGATTCCTATGTGGAATCGTCCTGCGCTGCTGGAATCCCCCATAGGTGGAGGCGCTGCACCGAACAGAGAGAGAGATCACCCCAGGCTCCTAGAAGCGGAGGTTTAGGCCTTTGGTACGCCAACAGGTATGCCAGCACGCATAGTTCCTTTAGTCATAGGGAAAGGGGGCTACATAGGGATAGAGTCAGTACCTCCTAATTGGAGGGGGGAAACAGATTAACTGATTTTACACTGAGATAATCCTCTTGGATTTACCATTTAAACACATTATACCCTAATGGTTTGACTATACATATTGACATCAATTCTTTTATCCACTAATTTGCCTTTTTCTTTTTTTCTCCCCATTGATGGTTTTTTTCCTTTTTATTGCGTTTACCTCACTGTCCTTGTAATGAGTATAATTTGTCTTATACAAGTTAACGTACAGTGCCACCTTGTGGCTATATTGTATTATTGCTGAAATGTGTTAAATATATTTGTATTAATCCTTTTTAGATATTTATAATTGTTTTAATTTGTTTATAAATTAAATAGTGTTATGATCATGCGTAAAAAAATGTTTTTTTTTTTTTTACTATGGTTGGTGCATTTAGTGCATTTATAAATTATAATTTGCATTCTTGGGTTGCATTTAATTGCCACTATTGGTGGGTATAAAAGACACTTAGGACATTGTCAACCCATAATCCCTGGGGAAGCTTCTCTACAAGCGAAACGCATTGGAGATCTTGCGCCAGGAGTGAGAGTTTGTTTATTCTGTGGAGAGCCAGCATAGACCCTGTTTCTGTTGTCAGATAGCTTATACAGCGCATCCGGGTTCCTGCATCTCAGTCTCGCGAGCATCGTCAGGTGTCGTCACGATGGAGGTGTAAGGCAGTCGGAAAACAGGCAGCAAGGACTCCAGCTTTAAACCACTACTAACTTCTGTCGGCATACAACCAAGGACTTTACCTGGGACCAGGAAAGTCCATGAGCCAGTCATTATATCTACCTCATTGCTTAACCACATCTTATGTTTGTCAGTGCAAAATCTGTTCCATATCAATACATTTATTTAAATAGTATTACACTATTGTATATTTTTCTCTTCCCTCTATCCTAAGGGAATCCATTCCAGCAGCCAGGTTCTACCTACTGCTATAGTGTAAGACATTCCTAGTCACCTTTGCTATTAACTATTTGTCTAGATGTGTTTGCACCCCATATTTGTTTATTCAGTTGATCAAATAAAAGGATAAAATAATCAAGTCCCTGACATAGAGTAAATGAACACACATTTGGGTCTCAAAGGGTCTTGAGATGTGAATATGTGATTCCCTTTGTCACAGCATGGACACTCAGTTGAAAATCTGAGTCTTTATCCTAAAACCCTTCTACATTGAGAACAGCATAAGCCCAGCTTCTGGGCATGTCCTTAACCCCCAATCTTTAGTGACATTTTTATGCCTAGAGGAAAGAAAATAACTTTCGTATGCATTAAAAGGTGCCTGAATATAGGAAATACCTCGTCACTTAATTCCTGTAATTCCTAGAATATTGTAATGCAATTTATTGCATTCGGGTGAATTTGCCTCATGTCAAGAGACTATTTTTGAGTGGATTTATTCTACATATGAGAGACGAGGGGATATCTGTTCTTTGCATCCTCATAATCATGAATTGTTTGGAATTATTTCATTCGTCTGATCTCACATGTTACAAAGATAAAGCTAAACACTGTTATAACGCGGTCCTCGGTATAACCGGGATCGCAATTAAAAAAAGGCAGCCGAGATCAGGGATTCTGGGTTCGCCGCAGGGAGAGAGCTGGGATTACTCTAACAGCTCTCCCTGATGCAGCGGCACCCCCATGCAGAATTACCCGGCACCGTTGTCCTGTGCAGAGAAGCTGTGAGTCTGCGAGAGGAGAGGGGGGAGGATCTCACAGAGTCTAGGCCGGGATGTCCGCTGTCTTTGTGAGTCCCGTGGCCAGGAACCAGCTCCCTTCTCTTCTCCCCCCCCCCCCCGCAGAGATACAGGGAGGGAGATGTGTGTGTGTGTGGTGATGTGCAGGAAGGGGGGATGTGATAGGCAGGGGGGATGTGATGAGCAGGGGGGTGGGATGTGATGAGCAGGGGGGGTGGAATGTGATGTGCAGGGGGGGTGGGATGTGATGTGCAGGGGGGGTGATGTGCAGGTGGGGGGATGGGATGTGCAGGGGGGTGATGTCCAGGCAGCGGGGATGGGTTTTGATGAGCAGGGGGGATGGGATGTGATGTGCAGGTAGGGGATGTGATGTGCAGGCAGGGGGATGTGATGTGCAGGAAGGGGGGATGTGATGGGCAGGGGGGATGGGATGTGATGGGTAGTGGAGTATTGTGTGTCCGTCCATCCTCTGTTAGCATTAAATCTTTTAAAAAACGGGAATGCTCACACCGCGTTATAAGCGGATTCGCGTTTTAGCGTTTTAGCGGATTGCGCTTTAACGGGGTTTAGCTGTACATCTGTAATTCTCGTAAATCGCTGTTAGACCCCCGATATCTTTATATTTAGTAAACTACACAATCATGGACTATCTTCCTGGCCACACCCTCTGGAGACCTACGGAATCCCTTCAAAGTTACATGAAAAGGTTTCTTGTGTTTGTTTCTACTGTAAGAAACGAGTGGCAACTCCCCAATTTATTAAACCGGATTTTGGCCTCAGATAACATCACTCCTAGACCAACACAGAAAACCAGGCCAGGTCTTGACCTGCCATAAAACAATTCCTTGTAATTTTAAGATACAACTTGCAGCCTTGAGACTGGACCCCAACGTGTCAGGTGTGCAGGTGGGAAAAACATCATAAAGTGGCGTTATTTACAGACGACATACAAATGACGATAACCAGACCACTCACTACTCTCCCCAATCTTGTTCAAGCACTGGGACAGTTCAGAAATATATCGGGCTTCAAAATAAATCAATCAAAATCACTAGCTAAAAGTATCAATCTGACCCATGACCTGATTAAGCTTCTGAGTATTCATTTCGATTTCGCATGGCCCACAAACTATATACCATACCTAGGGGTAAGTCTTACAAAATCCGTTCAGACAATCTATAAGTATAACTTCCCTCAACAAATTCGTAAACTCAAGAGCAATTTAGAAGAATGGGATAGATATTGGATCTCCTGGATAGGCAGGATTACAGCAGTCAAAATTACTCTCCTTTCCAGGATAATGTACCATTTTCGTACTCTTCCAGTCCAAGCCCTGGGGAAAGATATAGTTTACAGCGTAATATTGCTAGGTTCATATGGTCAGGGAAAAGATCCAGACTCCTAAATACAATACAACAAAGGCCCTCGAAGCTAGGGGGTTAGCGATGCCCAATCTCCGAAAATATTTTCAGGTCTCGCAGCTGAGCCAGATACTCCTGTGGCTTTTGGGGTATGTGTCATTGAGCTGCATTCTATCAACCAGAGAAATTAAGATTTAATTGACTTTTGGGGTATGTGTGTGAGCTGACTCATATCAATTGAGAGAGAAATGACCATCTAATTAACTATTTTGTATGTCTGTGAGTTGATTAGACAAACCCCTCCCTTAAGTGTTAGTCAAATGCATGTGAATAGACTACTTAAGTCACTGGAGCATGGCTGTTTAGCCATAAGGCTGTGTAACATCAAAAGCGTCACATCATAAGTGTACATCAAAAGTGTCTACAAGAGTTAATTTTGGAGTTGAATTTGGAGGTGAAGATTGGAGGAAGATCTGGACTCTGCATTACAACTTTGCCACTGTGAGACATTAACTTTTATCATCTGTGATTTATTTGTACACTTTTATCCTCCAGTACCTTTGAACTCTCTCCTCCTGCATCTCACTATGCCCTCCCTATTTCTTTTTCTGTTTACTGTTTCCTCTCTCCTTTGTGAGCTTTTCTGTACTCTACAACACTCCCAATCCCCACTGCACCATTATTTATACACCACTCTCCCAACAACTTCTTTACCCCTCAATAAAAAACACCCACACAAATCCTCTATTCACACCCTCTATCTACTCCTTCCTGCTGCTGGGGATCTTCCCTAAGCCTGAAGCTAGACATACACACCTGATCTCACTCATGCCACCATGTAAATGGTGTTAACCTTTTCATTTAACACTGACCTTCCTTAAATTTTACCCCACAAATCAAGCATCCTAATAGCCTGCACTCATGGCTATTGTCCCACACTCAGTCACTCCCACCACCCATTGTGACCAAGCACTGCCATCTACAGCACTTACTCCCTCACCTGCTGTCTCTGTGTAAGTTTCCCATTAAACCTCTTAGATTGTAAGCTCTTCGGGGCAGGGATTTCCTTTCCTATTGTCTGATTTTGCTGCACTTATTGTATAATTATAATTCCCTGAACTGTATTCTTTGTGAAGCGCTGAGTACACTTTTGGCGCTATATAAATAAAGACATACAATACAACTCAGAAAGGAATATGAGTGCATGGGTTGATATAGAGAACCATATATGTTCCCCTGCAGATCTAGACACTTTGATGTGGCTGGACAGTATGGATAGACCACCAGGAGGAATGGCAAACCCAATGATTAAGCACTCACTGTCACTTTGCGATCGGCTTAAATTTAAGTACAGATTTACGAGCAAAAACTCTAGTATGATCCCATTTTTCAATAACCCCCAATTCTCCCCAGGGAGGGAGGAAGGCGGGTTAACAGCCTGGAATAGAGCTGGCATAACTAGGATCAAACAAATGATATCGGATTAAAAAATTAAGGGTTTCCCGTAGCTCCAAGAGAAGGCTGATTTACGGCGCATAGAGGTGTTCAGATATCTCCAGCTAAAACACTTTATCACAACAAAGCACACGAGCACATCTCCGGCTGTTGAAACGATTTTGAAATGCTATATACCTCAAGATATTTGGGCAAGGGTTTAATCTCAGCCATTTATAAGCTACTGCTAGATGTGGATTTCTCTATAAAGACTGTCTATATGCAGCGATGGGAAGAGGAGATAGGGGAAGTCCTAGAAGTCGAGGTATGGTCCGATATATGTGAGGCGACAGCTTCCAGCTCCATATGTACGACAATAAAAGAAAATGTGTATAAGATGTTGTATCGCTGGTACCTTACATGAACAAGACTACATGCTATGAATTTCACGGGAGACCAGCACTTTTAACACCTTAATACCCGGATCCTTTGATTGAGCAAAGTGAAGAGATAAAATAAATTGTGATTTATTTACAGAAAAGAACATATACACATTAGTTTACAATTACACTAAAAATACACTTACTGGGACGGGGCAAACGAAAAATCTTGTTCCCAAAACGAAATCTTTGGAAATAAAGTCTCTAGGCACAATTTCCCAGGAGCGGATGTTGTGCGCAAATAGAGCTGGAAACAGTCTTTGGTCAGTGGCTCCTCTCGCAACCACTGTTACTTCGCCGGAGCTGGTTCCTTCGTTCTGCCGCTGTAGTATTGGATCTTTAAACCTGTTACGCCGGAGTAGCCCGCAGACCAGACCTTTCCCTAGAACTGAGGTGACAGGTATGAATACACACACTGACAGAGCGACGGGCCGTGTCCGGGTTGTGGTATTAGATGGTGCCAGGCCAGATGGGGAGTATTGCGTGAATACTTGCCGGTACCGTTATTTCCAGAAGAATGGTCGTTGCCGTTGCCGAGATCAGGAGTAGGAGAAGTATGGAAGGATCGCGATGAGTGCCGAGGTCGAAGGGAGCCAGAAGATACGTAAACAGGAACAATCCGAAGTCGAGAGCCAAAGAGGGTAGTCTGCCAAGCCGCGTCAAAACTGAGAGAATCAAAGAACAAGCACTGTGAAACCCATACAAAAACTATGACGAGCGAGGAAGCACAGAACAGAGAGGGTATATAAAGCTGGAACAGCCAACCAGGAGAGGGGGCGTGCCTGGAGGAGCCCAGGGAACTTCAGCGCATTGGATGCTGTTCTTAGAACCCAGGTGACACTCAGCAAGAGTCAGATTGTAACCGTGCGGTGTTTGGGGGCGGAGCCTGAGTGGGGATAAGTTCAGGGGCTGTTGTGTGTGCACTGTAAGTCCGACGTGCGCATGAGAGGAAGCAACATGGGGTGCGCACGTGCGCGCGGTGTGGCGATTCCGCGCCGACGTCTGCGGCGTAGAGCATGGAGGAAGTACCTCGTGGAGCGTCCCATCCTGCCGAGGGGTAAGTGATGCAGCTGAAGGGGGCTTGTGTGGTTGTAGTGGAAGGGTCTGAGCAGTGTAAGGAGAGAGCCGTGAGCTCCGCCTGTGGCGCTGTGTGCTCACATTCCTAACAGTACCCCCCTCTTCAGGATCGGCCTCAGGACGATCCAAGAACGGCTTCTCTGGAAATTTCCTCCTAAAAGTCTTCAGGAGGCTGGGCGCATGGATGTCTTTGAGCGGAACCCAAGACCTCTCCTCGGGTCCGAAACCCCTCCAGTGGACCAAAAACTGAAGCTGCCCCCTGGAGATGCGGGAGTCCAGTAAGGCTTGTACCTCGTATTCCTCGTTATTGAGTACCGTGACAGGATCTGGCTTGCTGGTCTGTTTAGAAAAGAAACGATTGGCAATGTGGGGTTTTAATAGCGAGGCATGAAAAACGTCTGGGATCCTCATGGAGGGTGGTAGTTTAAGGCGAAACGCCACTGGGTTAATCTGCTCCATGACGGGAAAGGGTCCCAAAAACCTAGGAGCCAATTTAGGGGAAGGGACTCTCAAGCGGATGTTTCTTGAGGAGAGCCATACTAAATCCCCGCTTGTAGTTGGGTGCCAGCCGACGGTGGCGATTGGCCTGAAGTCTAGTAGTATCGGCGGCCTTGTGGAGAGACGATTGTACCTTGGACCAAATGTCTTGGAGAGTGGAAATCCGTTCGTCTACCGCCGGTACCCCAGAAGCAACATTGGAAATAGGTAAGCATTGAGGGGGAAACCCATAATTGACAAAGAATGGAGATTCTCGGGTGGATTCGCTTCGGGCCGAATTGACCGCGTACACTGCCCACGGGAGGAGTTGGGACCAATTGTCCTGGGAATCGGAGATGAAACATCTGAGGTATTTCTCCAGCGACTGTTTAATTCTCTCTGTCAGTCCATTGGACTGGGGGTGGTATGCAGAGGAGAAGGAAGAGACAATTCCAAGTCTTTTAGTGAAGGTCCTCCAGAACTTGGAGACGAACTGGGATCCTCTGTCAGAGACAATGGAAGACGGAATGCCATGGATCCTAAAGTAGGATCGAGAGAGAAAATGTCTGCGAGGGCAGTCCCTTGAGGGGGATGAAGTGGGCCATCTTCGAAAACCTGTCTACAACAACTAAAATGGTGTTGAAGCCCCTAGACCTAGGGAGGTCGACTATGAAATCCATGGAGATATGGGACCATGGACAAGCAGGCTCTGGCAATGGGAGGAGAAGTCCCTGAGGTCTCTGTGGAAGTGTCTTGTTCTGGGCGCATATAGGACAAGCGCGAGTGTATTCCGCAATGTCTTTAGACATACTGGGCCACCAAAAGTTCCGAAGAATTAAGTCTAACGTCCTTCTGAAGCCCGGGTGACCTGCGGGTTTAGGACCTCTGGAATGAGTCTGGGCGAGACGAAGAGCCTGTTAGAGGGGATCGCCGTGTTTGAAGGGATCTGTTGCTGGTCCCTTTTGATCTTGTCTAGCGATTTGAAGGTGGAAGTAGCCAAAATTCTTTCGGGGGGTAGGATAGGTTCCACAGTTGCCTCAGGCCTGTCTTCCGAGGAGTATTGTCTGGACAACGCATCTGCCTTCACGTTCTTCGTTCCAGGGATATATGATAGTTGAAGCGAGAGAAGAAGAGTGCCCAGCGAGCTTGTCGAGAGCCGAGGCGACGTGCTCCTTCGATATACAGTAAATTTTTGTGGTCAGTTAAGATAGAAAATGGCTCCCTTGACCCTTCCAACAGATGTCTCCACTCTTGTAGTGCCATTTTAACGGCCAATAACTCTCTGTTGCCGACGTAATTCCTCTCGGCGGAGAATTTCTTGGAGAAATATGCACAAGGGTGAAGTTTATCCTGGGGCGAGAACCTCTGTGATAGTACAGCCCCTGCACCGCAGTCCGATGCGTCAACTTCTATTACAAAGGGAAGATCCGTGTTGGGGTGGCGCAGGATCGGTGCCGTGACGAATGCCTCTTTAAGGGCCTGGAATGCGGAGATAGCTTTGGCGGACCAGGCAGAAGGGTCAGCCCCTTTTCTAGTCAACGCCGTGATGGGGGCCACTAGAGTGGAGAAATTACGAATGAACTTCCGATAGCAGTTCACAAATCCTAAAAAGTGCTGGATAGCCTTGAGAGTTTCTGGTCTGGGCCATTCCGTAACTGCCTGGAGTTTACCTGGATCTATCAAAAAGCCTTCGTCCGAAATAATGTAGCCCAGAAATTGGGTAGAGCGTTGATGGAAGGTACACTTTTTTAGTTTGGCGTACAGGTGATGTTTGAGTAGACGTGAGAGGACGTACGAGGTGTGATGAATGTAATCCTGGAGATTTTTGGAGAAGATCAAAATGTAATCTAAATAGACAATAACAAAGATGTTGAGCACCTCACGAAATACGTCATTAATAAAATCCTGAAAGACGGCTGGGGCGTTATATAAACCAAAAGGCATGACGAGGTACTCATAATGCCCACAGCGGGTGTTGAAGGCCGTCTTCCACTCGTCGCCCTGCCTGATGCGGACCAAGTTGTAAGCCCCACGGAGATCCAATTTGGAAAATATCTTAGCCCCACGCAGTTTATCGAAGAGTTCCGTGATCATGGAGAGAGGATAGCGGTTCTTGATGGTGATACCGTTCAAGCCCCGGTAATCAATAAAGTACTGAAGAAAATCCAGCACACCCTAATAATAGATACAAAGTCACTGGTATATAACCAATTAGAAAATTTAATCAGTGCACAAATAAGTCAAACAACTGACAACGCCACACTAGGAGAACAGATAACATATAGGTAGGGCCATACATGGGATGTACAGGAGGATAAGGGATAAAGGTAAAGTAGGATGGGACAACGAAGGGAAGGTGAGGTGAATGGTGGAAGGGGAACAAAGAAAACAAAAAAAGTGGGTCACAACGGGGGAGTATAGGGGGGGCAACGTTTCGGGGCTTGTCCCTTCGTCAGGCCCGTTCCCCTCAGTCCCAGGGGGACAAGAGGGTACTTCCCTAGCCCCAGAACCCACAACAACAGAACTGGCCCTAAGTAAAAACAATAGAAGACCCTCCACAAATTCTAAGTAATATTCTAATTAAATACACATACAATATCCCTAAACTAATTGGCAAAATAAATCCACAGTTTAACTTTTGTATAGATATATTCAGGGACAAACTACATGCAATCAGCTACAATGTATTAGTGAACTAGTAACAACTGAGAACACCAGAGAACAGCAAAGAGAGGAGGCAAATCAGGAGTAATGCAAACCAGACAGTCCTTAGTTAATAGGACACACGAACTACGAGCCTGCTCCTCACTCTAGAGGGTGTTTGCAGTGAATGTGCAGTTCATGAGGCTTCTTAAGGGAATCCTGACGTCATCTGCTGTGCGCGTTGCTCCAATCAGCCTCATAGCATGCAGGTGGTAGTGTCCATTGCGCTGTATCACTCTCTCCTTCCTCCATGTAAATGTAAACAGATCGGGTTACCATGGTAACCACGGGACTTCACTGACGCCGTGCCTGTCCTCTGGAGCTTGAAGAAACGAATCTTTTGATATGTGGCAGTATAGGAGTCTGGCAGCATGCAGTAAGATCCCAATTTAGATGTGTGGATAATTAGCTATAGTAGGACCTCCACAGGATTACCCTCAGAGGGCTACCTATAATAGGTGAAAATAAAAACATACCATATTAAAAGCAGAGTAAGGGAGCATGTCTATGTGCGTATATGTATACATATGTATGCGGGTGTATGTAGATATGTGTACATGTATAGATACATATGTGTGTGTGTATATGTAGTGACAGTTATTCAAATGACAAGTTATATAAAGTATATACTAAGAGACAGTGGACGGTCTAAACAAACCTGAAAGCTGACGGGTGGAACAAACAATAAAGTTGACAAGTTGGACGAGTATGGAGCATTGACGGGTCTGACAAGGTTGTTAAGTTAGTTCGTTAAATTAGACAAGATATATAAGTTACATATGAGTTGTATATATGTGACACCAGTTTTACAAGTTTTACAAGTTGTACAATATTAATATTAATATAGTGCCGGGGGAGCTACTCACCTTCGAGCATGTACCCCTTTTCTCGGTCCTCAGTTTGGAAGGACCGTTACCAAGACCCAGGGTGGTTGATCTCCACTTTAGGAGACTGGCCCATCATGAAATTGGAGCCAGACACTCCACCCTCTGAGAGCTACTCTCGGGGGCTCCCGAGATACGCTCTTGTATTCTATGTTTTTCTTTATTATTATTTATTTTTCTCCCACCTTTTATTTTCCGTCCCCACCCTTCCCTGCCGCAATCCCATCGTTGTTTTCCATGTATTGTCTACCTATCCCCACCTTTTCCCTCACCCCTCCCTTCCCAGGATGTACGATATCCAGCCACCACATCAAATCGACATAGCAGATATGAATATTACTATAAGAAACCCCAGGAAAAACATCAAGAGTAAGTACAATGCTCACTTTACATATTTTCTATAACACATGAAAAATGGCGCTTACATTTATTTCACATAATGTAAAGGGCTTTAATAGCCCGACCAAAAGAAAGCTGGCTTTCACTGATTATAAGAGAAAAAGGACGGAAGTGTTATTCTTGCAGGAGACGCACTTCAGCAAGAATAACTCACCTGGGTTTTTAGACAAAGGCTTCACTCAATTTTACATGGCTTCAACATCTGTCAAGAAAAGAGGAGTGGCCATTTTATTCCATAATACCATACCCTTTGTACTCCAGACAATTAAGAAAGACGCAGAAGGTCGCTATCTCATTCTCACTGCAACAATCCATGAACAGCCCATCACATTGGCCTCCATATATGCTCCTTGTGTACAAGAGGCATCTTTCTTTGACAGATTCTTTCGCCTATTGAGTTCAGTAGCTAAAGGATATATCATAATCGGAGGAGATTTCAACATTACGATGCAATCTTCCCTGGACAGGTCAGGAGGAGGCGACTCTGATAATAAAAGAGCTCAAGACACCCTACGCAGTGCATTGAAAGACATCCGATTAGTAGATATATGGAGGGAGTTACATCCAACATCTAGGGACTACACCTTCTACTCTCATCCACATACCTCATATAGTAGAATCGATTATCTCTTCGTTTCGTGTCACATGGTTCCGAAGGTCACTAATGCAATAATCCATGATATTTCATGGTCTGACCATGCACCAATCGAGCTTAGGTGCAACAATATTGTGACCAGTCGACCAGGTGCAAATTGGAAACTTAACGAATCTATCCTTAAAATACCTGAAATTTGTACTACAATAGCTCAGGAGATAACTCAATTTTTTGAGGTTAACACAGGCTCTGTGGAATCCCATACCGTCTTATGGGAGGCTCATAAAGCAACTTTAAGGGGCATAATAATCAGTATTACCGCCAAAAGAAAATGAGTCAGAGACTCCAAAATTCGGACGCTCCAATCCTAATTACATTCCCTGCTATCAAAGCATAAAACCAACTCAGATCCAATTACAGCAAAGGAACTGAAAGACACAAAAATCGAATTAAATATGCTATTGACTTCCCGAGCAGATAACTCCTTATGTTGGTCTAAGAGAAAGTTTTATGAAAAAGCTAACAGGCCGGATACGATGCTAGCTCGAGCACTAAAAGATAGGCAATCTAAGTTTAACATCCAAGCTATACGCTTAAAATCAGGTATTCATTCCCACGGCCAACCCTAAAAAAATAGTAGAAGAATTTGGTTAATTCTATGGTTCCCTATATGACGGAAAGAAAGTGGCACACAATAAAACCACGAGCAGTGCACTGAGAGATTTCTTGGCCAGCTCAAAACTGGAGAGATTGACAGAGCGTGACAGAGAAGCTATGGGCGCTGACTTCACATTGGAAGAAGTGTCGCAAGACATCAAGGAACTGAAACCATCAAAAGCACCAGGTCCTGATGGCTTTTTGGGGCTGTATTACAAGAAGTTCTCTGAATCACTCGCCCCCCAAGCTGCTCCATATGCTTAACGCTATTTTAGCATGAGCCCCTTTTCCCGAGGACATGCTACGGGCGTCTATATCACTAATACATAAACCTGGCAAGGATCCGCTCAATTGTAAAAGCTACAGACCAATTTCTCTAATCAATACCGATATGAAAATATATGCCAAACTTCTGGCCAATAGATTGAGTCTAATCCTACCCAGACTAATACATCCAGATCAAGTTGGGTTTGTTAAGGGGAGACAGGCAGCGGATAACACCCGACGATTCATTGATCTGTTAGAATTGGCAAACAAAAATAACACAAAAAGCATGTTATTAAGTCTGGATGCAGAAAAAGCTTTTGATAGGATAGACTGGCCATATCTACGAGAGACGCTCACGGCATTTGGCTTCGGAAATAGGGTGAGTGGAGCGATTATGTCGCTGTACTCAGGCCCATCTGCCAGAGTCATACATCAGGGCTTCCCCTCAGACCCGTTCCCTATCCAAAGTGGCACGAGACAGGGGTGCCCATTATCTCCCCTCCTGTTTGCCTTATGTATCGAACCTCTAGCGGCACGTATTCGAGAAAATCAGGGTTAAACGCATACTCTCAATCACACAAAGCGGCCCTGTATGCAGATGATATCCTATTAATCATCTCAAAACCCCTCACATCATTACCTAATCTATTTGACCTTTTGGATAAATTCTCTAAGGTCTCTGGGTTTAAGATAAACCAATCCAAATCTGAGGCTCTGAATATCAATCTCCCCGGACATATAGAGAAACTACTGAAATTGAATTTTAATTTTAACTGGCAAAAGAATTCACTCAAATATTTAGGGATTCATATCACCAAAGATGCAAAAAACATCTATAAAGCAAATTATCCCAAACTAATTCGGACTCTAAAACAAGACCTAATCAGATGGTCCTCCAAGAAGATTTCTTGGATAGGAAGGATACACAGCGTGAAGATGAATTTACTTCCACGTATCCTATACCTCTTCCAGACATTGCCTGTGCCACTCAAACTGAAGGATATACTCTCACTTCAGTCTGAAATATCTTACTTTATCTGGGGAGGTAAAAAACCGAGAGTAAATAAATTAAACATGAAGAGACCTACTTTAGCAGGGTGCTTAGCGGTACCCTGCCTGTTGTCATATTTTAAAGCAGCTCAATTAAGCCAGATCATTCAATGGCATTCCGACCCTAAATTAAAAAGATGGGTAGAGCTAGAAACGGCTGCTTGCTCCCCATTAGAGCTTAATAATTTGATTTGGCTACCTAAATCGTCAGGAAAAAACACTTTGTTCCCACTCACCTCTACGACTAACTCTTTATCTGTCTGGGAAATATCAAAACTGAAAAACTCACTCACATCAGCAAACTCGCTGATGACACCTATTTGGAACAATCCTAAATTTGCGCCGGGGGTTATTGGTCATAATCACTCAATCTGGAGACACAAAGGATATGATAGACTCAAAGATCTGGAGGGCTTCGATCTAAAAATTAAATCATTTGACCAACTCAGATCAGAAAATGATATTCCCCATGCTGAATTCTACAAATTCCTTCAGATCAGAGCATTTTATAATAAATTCGCCCCATACCCCCCATTGACGAATTTCGAAAAGCTCTGTCGGGCAGAAACCGACACAAAGGGACTCATATCTACAATATACGGAGAGGTAGTCGAGCCTGCAACTTCAAAACAACAAATACCCTCATTTCGTACCCAATGGGAGAGAGACCTTGGGGAGCCCTTAGAGGACGAGGAATGGAATACTATATTTATAGGAGCTGCAAAAAGCTAGATGTGCACCACACTGAAGGAGAACGCATATAAAGTCCTCATGAGATGGTACCTCACCCCACTCAAATTATCTAAGTTCATACCAGGGTCCTCTCCATTGTGCCCTAAACAATGTGGAGGAACAGCTGACCTGTTACATATGCTGTGGTCCTGCCCGCGGATATCCCCGATATGGGAAAAGATCAGAAATTGGATCCAGAGAATATTTGATCTCACAATCCCCCCAGACCCGTGGTTGTTTCTCCTAAACAGACCTCTAAATGGCCTATCAAAATCCAACAACAAACTAATTGCACACTTTGCAATCGCCACGCGGTGCGAGATCGCAGCATTATGGAAACGCCCCGAAATTCCAATTATCCCAAAGATTCAGAACCGTATTTGGTATATTTGCCAGATGGAAAAACTAACAAGCCTAGTTAATGATACTGGTGATAACTACTTAAAAGTTTGGGCCCCATGGCTAGCTCAGACAGACATCCCAGGGGTAGAGCGTGACACAATTTGGCTAGAATAGTAATAGATGCGTTCTCCTTAGGTGGAGTGGAAATTAAGTTTACAGCTGGATCACCATTCCCACTCATTATTGACTACTTATATTGTCACACGATCTTCTACGAAGTTCTATAGTGCATGAGCCGTCTTAGTAAACTCCTGAAACCACTACATCGTCACCCTATACGCTCCCTTTTCTTCTTCCACCCCCCTCCAACCTACCTCCTCCCCCTTTTTTTTTTTTTTTTTATATATATTATTTATTTATTTTTCCTTGTTTGTAACAAATATTATTTTACCATGGATACACATCACCTAAAATAAGATCTTTACCTACGCGGCGGAGTAGGGCTCGAAAAACCGCGTGGGCTCATTAAATATGTTATACCTACATCATTATGTAATATATGCTACCCTGTTTACCATGTATTGGATATGTTTTTCATGTATACCATGTATTTACACACCAATAAAATACAAGTTATAAAAAAAAAAAAAAAAAGCAGAGTATTATTTGGTCCTCTCATAAGCTAAGCAATGTACGAAAAGAACTGAACACACAAACAAATAATGTATATAGAGGCTACTATATACATAAATAATGATCATTAAATCTATGAAAATATGACCTGGTGGGTAATTGGGGACCCTAAACATAGGAAAAGTTTTCAAATGAACTATATAGAACCAGGGTGTCAGGCCAGCGGTGGGGGACACCTACCACGGGCGAAAGTTGGATCAATCTGCACAGGCGGCAAGACGCAGGTACCCAACACCACAGACACATACCCCAATTAAAGGGGGCACTAGAGATACTAGTAAAGGGTACCAGGCATCACAAGACCATGGAGCCAGAGAAACACTCTGTGGCAACTGTAGAAGAGACGGCAAGGGGCACTTTGGTTCAGAAGTAGCAACCCATATTGAGTTCTTTGTTCATGCCCGATGGGGTCATAGTGCCAAGGGTTCTTATCCATTTTGATTCTCTCTGTAACAACATCTTATGTAGATTGCCTCCACGTCGCCCCATTTTAATGCCGTCTATTACCTGGTACCTCAGTTGACTCACAGTATGCCCAGCTTGTGTGAAATGATGTGCTACCGGTGCTTCAGGGTCACATCTGCGTATAGCCGCCTTATGCTGTCCAATCCTGTCCTTCACCCTCTGGGTGGTCTCACCCACATAGCCCTTGCCGCATGGACATTTGATCAGAAATACAGTATGACGTCCTTTGAAAGGCATGTATAGAAGTCTCTATGTTTATAAATTTTACCAGAGACAGGGTGTTGAAAGTGGGACCCCCCACAATATTATTGCAATGGCTACAGCTACAGCATCTGTAGCAACTCACTATCAGGGTGCCCAAAAATATTTGTTTAGTGGTTGTCCCCCCAAGGTATGCCCTAACTAGGCGATCACGAAGATTCTTTCCTCTTTTGTACGAAAATAATGGAAGTTCAGATAGTGCAGGAGCCAACATTGGGTCACTGCTCAGGAGGGACCAATGTCGTTGTATGATATTTTTAATCTGACCACTATTTGCATTAAAAGTTGAAACAAATGGAATGGAGTATTTCCTTTTTTCACAAACAACCTGTCCCGTGGGTGTCCAGCTTTCAGCTTTTATACGTTGGTTGGACAATATCTCCCTAGGATAACCTCTGGAGCAAAACTTAGACTGAATCTTATCCATGCCCTCCTTTATTTTAGATGGACTGCTTATTATACGTTTTGCGCGCAAAAATTGACTGTACGGCAGTGATACAGTGGTTCCAGGAGGATGGAAGCTAGAGAAGTGTAGTAAGTTATTTCTGTCCGTCGGTTTGGAAAACAAATCCGACTCTAATTTCCCATCGTGTATACTAATTGTGGTGTCAAGAAAGTTAATCTGTACTGGATCGTATATACAGGTAAACCCAATGGTAGGGTGGGCCATATTAAGATCAGAAATTTGATAGTGATGGCACATCACCCTGCCAAATTAAAAACACGTCATCTATGAAGAGCACCCACATACGCACATAATTCACAAAGGATTAGTGATGATATACATTCTCAGACTCAAATTTAGACATGAAAATATTGGCGTATGTGGGTGCGACTTTCGAACCCATAGCCGTGCCCTGGGTTTGGATGTAGAAATTATCTTCGAAAAGAAATTAATTGTCATGGAGTATAATCTCCAACAGATCCAAAATGAACATGCCCTCTCGAGGAGAGAACACTTTAGCCATTTCTACAGATTCCTTAACTGCCACCATCCCATCTACATGAGGAATAGATGTATACAAACTGTTTACATCTAAGGTTACAAGCAACAGTGGAGAGTTCATGATAGGTAAGGCCCGGATCTTTTGTAGGAAATCGGTCGTATCTCTGATATATGACCTGCTGTCAACAACCAGAGGTCTCAGCAACTTGTCTAAGAATATTGAACATGGTTGAAAAACAGAATCAGTACCTGCGACTATACTGTAGGTCTGCCTAGCGGATGGGAAAGATTTTTGTGTATTTTAGGAATTGTATAGAGTACAGTGACTATAGGATCCTTTATAATCAGAAATTCTTTTTGTTTTTTTGAAATAACCCCACTTTCCAAAGCAGAATTCACTACATTTGCAATCTTCTCTTGTACTCTAGGTGTAGGGTTAGATGTCACTAATTTATAGGAGGTACCATCAGCGAGCTGTCGTAGGATCTCAGTCCTAAAGTCTATTTTGTTCATAATCACCAGCGCTCCCCCTTTATCAGCAGGCTTAATCACGAGGTTTGTATTGGTCTCCAATTCTCTAATTACCTCCTGTTCACTTTTGGATAAATTAAACGATGTCCTCCTTGGCTTACGTTTAAGAAGGGACTCTACATCTCGTTGAACCAAAGAAATATACGTCTCAATAGTATGGTTTGTAGGTGGAGGATTAAAAGAACTTGTGTTCTTACATTCAGATGTAAGCAGGTGGAAATTGGTATTGATATCTAGATCTTCAATAGGGGGGAGAGACTCAAATGTTGGTTTGGAAAAAAATCCCTTAAGTCTAAGCGACCTATAAAATCGTGACAACTCAACCTCCAGATCTCTGTCATTAGTACAATTCATAGGTACAAATGATAAACCTTTGTTCAAAACCTTAGTCTGTTTTTCTGATAACACTACATCAGAGATATTTATTATCAGCGATTCTGTGCTCGAGTCGACATCCCCCTCCGGGGTTGGCCCTGTCCGGCGGTGTTTCCTCCCCGCCCTTCGCGTCCTCTTTGCTGGCCGCGGGGGGGGGGGTCTGTTTCTAAAAATGCCGGTGTAACCCCAGAGGAAGAATAGCTCTCTGTAGAGTCGAACGTTTACCTTACTTCGGACTGGCCACCTTGTGGGCGAGGGGCTCTCCACCTCCTGTTCTCTCTCCCTATTTCTCTCCATCTCCAATTATACATGTAACGGGTATATCCCCCCCCAATCGCAGATTCTACTGTGTGGGTGCAGGAACATATATTGTTACTCGGTGTGGTGCATACCTGTTGGCTCACAGGAGGGCTGGGCTTCTGCCACGGGGAAACCTGGGGCAATTACCTAGGGATAATACTTACAATAACGAACGATGCAGTGCCTCCACCTGCGATGGCTCCCACCAGAGGGGGAGTGGTTCCTCGCAGGACAATCACAATAACACAATAATGATCACATAGACATGAAGGTATAATAACTAGTGACTTTACTCACATGTAAGAATAACCTATCACATGCATAACATAACCTGTGTCCCTCTCTAGAGGAGACACCTACTGCGTCACGCAGGACGCTTCCCCAACACCAAGTGAACCCACCCAGTGTCCAGAGAAACCCCACCCAATGTCCCGTACTCCTACAGAGATCAATGGGTGACTGCGCAGTCACAGTTTAATCTAAGGGCCCGGTGGTGCACATATGATTGTATAATACCTGCCGAGCACTCCGGTGCTCGGGTCAGCAATACTTCGCAAAGGATCAGTCGGGCGATGCCTCCTTCTGATCCTCCAACCGAACTCCTTGCACGTGGACCGCTAGAGCGGTCCCACTCCGGAACAGTCTCTGTGGACCCCAACGTGGGTCCAACCGCTTCATGGAACAGCACTCTTCACTGTGTCCCTATCTCCTAAGGGGCACGTGCTACACTATAGGCCGTCCCTATAGTACAGCAACCTGTGGGTTGGGAAACACCTATGGGCCTAAAGGGGTTAAGGACCTGTCCCACTCCCCTAACTACCCACGTCCCTACAGCCTCACTAATGCTGACAGCCAATGTGCTGTCAACTAGGTGCCTGCCTGTCAGACCTCACAGCACTGACCGCTGTGACTCTGACAAGGCAGCACTCTAATACTAAGGGCAGCGTCCCTATCTTGGGCCTCCCTAAGCAATTAACCCCCTACCCTAGTGGGGGTGTTGGGGCCTATCTGGGGTTCTGGTACCTATAGGGCCGCAGGAGCTGTACTCGCTCCCCGCGCCCTGCCTTCCCTCACAGATCCCCTGCTCCAACTATAACTCCTGAGTGACAGGGTCCCTCTCTCTAGAGCAGTCCCTGGCAACACTCTCTCTATATCAGAGTACTAACTACCTCAGTCCCAGGGGGTGCTGGCCTAGTACAGCGAGTCCAGAACTCCTGTACCCTACCTCCTTCCTTGGGCTGCTCCAGTCTCTGACTGCTCTGTCTCTGACTGTCTGCTAACGTGCTGTAAGCCCGCCAAATGTATCTCTTTTCCCCAGGCTTCCTAAACCCTATTGGCTCCCTGGTGTCACGTGGGGCATACAGAGGCTCATGGGATATGTAGTCCCAGCTCAGAGCCTTCCCTGAATGGCTAGGGGTTCGCAGGCTTTCTAGCCACTGCCCTGCGCAAGCTATCTGGGGCTGCCCTAACCTTCCCTGATCTTTCCCTGCTCTCGCGCGAGCTATCTGGGGGCCTTTCGCGCTAACGCTACCACTGCGCATGCGCGAGTCAGTTTGTAATGGCGGCGCCCTCCTCCCTGGCCGCCGGGACCTTAGAGACGCGATCGCATCTAGGCCGCAGGTAGGGGAAGCCGCGCTGCTCCCTGCTCCAGCCCCCACCCTTGGAAACAGCCGTCGGGTCTTTCGGCACCCGCGATCGCGCTGTACCAAGGGAAGGGGGTCTCCAGGAGCCACCGGAGCTCCAGGCTATATACACTTTATTTGTGTTGTAATCTCTAGCGTCTCTCAGAAATTTCTCTCTTTTACGTGCTTCAATATCTTTTTTCAGGGTCTCTAAATTTTCATCCAACTCCTTTTTAAATTTGTTAAAATCAAGCTCTGAAAGAGTTGTAGAAATAGAGCCCTGTAGTTCCTCTATCTGTCTTTTGAGCACTATAATTTCTTTTTGTAGATACTCTATAGTCAGAATTATAAGGTCCAGGGAACACTTATTTAGTATCCCCTCCCACTTGGTACAATAATCTTTATCATCAGAAAAAAACGTAGGTCTAAGTTTAGATCTTAGACCCCTAGGAATTCTCTTAACTCGATAATACTCTGCGAGTGTGGTCGCATGCAGTTCAAGCTTTAATTTGTGCTTCAATTTCCACTCCAAATTTTTGGAGTAATCACTCGAAGAAGAACCCTGCTCCCGTCGGGGAACTGGAGGGCCGTATGAATCCTCTCTCAAGATTCTCCTTTATGCAGTCTTCCATGGCTTGAGACTCAGGTATCGACAATGGGTAAGTCTTGGACTTGGGCAAGGTGTATCCTGGGACCAAATCGATGGGGCAATCGTAGGACCGGTGAGGAGGCAATTGCTCTGAGCGGACCTTGTTAAAGACCTCGCGGAAAGGGTGGTACACAGGGGGAAGAATGGAATCCTGAGTCATTGTGTTAGCCAAGAGTTTGGGAGACCTCCCTGACCTCGGTTTCCAGGTGATGGGGGTAGGTGAGACCCAGTCAATTGGAGGGTTGTTCTTCTGCAACCAAGGTAGGCCGAGGGTTACCGGCGTACCTGGGGCCTGGATGGCATCAAGGACCAGGGTCTCGCTGTGGGAGTAGGTAGATAGGAAGAGAGGTACGGTGTGTAGCGAGATAAAGGCTGGAGACAGCGAACGTCCGTCAATCCCAACCAAGGCAATAGGTTGGGCCTTCTTCACCAAAGGTATCCGGTTCTGTTTTGCGAAATCGAGGTCTACAAAGTTTCCTCCAGCACTGGAGTCGATAAAGGCTGCAGTAGATGTGCGAAACTCAGCGCCTGCGAGAGAAATAGGAATCGTAAGTTTCTTAGGCAGTGCCTCCTTGGGGAGGGAACGAGAAGAGATAACACCCAGTGAGAGCCCCTCCATACTCACTGAGTGTTCCCATTTCCCGGACGCAAAGGGCATGCACGGACCAGATGTTCAGGGGATCCACAGTAGAAACAGAGTCCGCCGGCGTAGCGGTGTTGTCGTAGTGGATTCCGGATCTGTTGCACCCCTAATTGCATTGACTCGGGAGGCTCTAGTGCCAGCTGCTGCGAAGGGGGCAGTCTAGGAACCAGAGGAGAGTTGGGGAAAGGTGCTTGGAAGGTTAGTGGCCGGGCATGCTGATGCTCTGAGCGTCGTATCTGGATGCGTTGATCAATGCGTACGGCCAAGTCGATGAGCGCCTCCAATTGGTCTGGCCTGGGTTGCCGAGCAAGGTCGTCCTTGATGGACTCCGAGAGACCTTGCCAGAAGACGGAGATGAGCGGCTCTTGTCCCCAGTTCGTCTCGGCGGCGCGCGTGCGCAATTCCACCGCATACTGTGTCACCGATCTTCGCCCCTGAGTTATCTGAAGGAGGGAAACAGACGCCATCTCCCGGCATGCAGGGGAATCAAAGACTTGTCGGAACTCACCTTTGAAGGCTAGGTAGTCTTGTGTCAGGTCCGGGCGCAACTCCCAGACTGGCTAGGCCCATGCCAGCGCACTGCCCGTCAGTAGGTTGTACACATAGGCTACCTTCTTCTGGCTGGTGTCGTACTGAAGGAGTGCCATTTCAAATTGGACCTCGCACTGGTTAAGGAAACCTCTGCACTCCTGCGGGTTGCCGGCGTACGGCTTGGGAGGTGGTATCTTCACGTCCTGACTGCTGGGTCTGACTAGTTCTGCAGCCTGTGGAGGAGAAAGAGGAACAGGTATTTCCGGTACCTGAGCCGAAAGTTTGGCCATTTGGCATGTTAGGGCCACAATCTGATCGGCCATGCCCTGGTTTTGCTGTATCAGCGTAGAGATTGCTTGCCTCAGTTCGGCCTGGTCTGCGTCTTGTGGGCTCGTCATAATGTTACGCCGGAGTAGCCTGCAGACCAGACCTGTCCCTAGAACTGAGGTGGCAGGTATGAATACACACACCGACAGAGCGAGGGACGTGTCCGGGTTGTGGTATTAGATGGTGTCAGGCCAGATGGGGAGTGTTGCGTGAATACTTGCCGGTACCGTTATTTCCTGAAGAATGGTCGTTGCCATTGCCGAGATCAGGCGTAGGAAAAGTATGGAAGGATCGAGATGAGTGCCGAGGTCGAAGGGAGCCAGAAGGTACGTAAACAGGAACAATCCGAAGTCGAGAGCCAAAAGGGGTAGTCTGCCACGCCGCGTCAAAACTGAGAGAATCAAAGAACAAGCACTGTGAAACACCCATACAAAAACTATGACGAGCGAGGAAGCACAGAACAGAGAGGGTATATAAAGCGGGAACAGCCAACCAGGAGAGGGGGCATGCCTGGAGGAGCCCAGGGAGCTTCAGCGCATTGGATGCTGTTCTTAGAGCCAAGGTGATACTCAGCAAGAGCCAGATTGTTGGGGGTGGAGCCTGAGCGGGGATAAGTTCAGGGGCTGTTGTGTGTGCACTGTAAGTCCGACATGCGCATGATTGGAAGCAATGTGGGGTGCGCGCGGGGCAGCGATTCCGCGCCGACGGCTGCGGTGCAGAGCGTGGAGAAAGTACCTCGTAGAGCGTCCCACCCTGCCTAGGGGTAAGTGATGTAGCTGAAGGGGGCTTGCTTGGTTGTAGTGGAAGTGTCTGAGCAGTGTAAGGAGAGAGCTGTGAGCTCCGCCTGTGGCGCTATGTGCTCACATTCCTGACAAAACCTTAGTTCTAACGAACTTTGAAACCTTGTTACGATGTTACAAAGTTTCATGAATCTTGTTACTTGGTGAATCTGGTTCCCGCGGGGCTGCAGGGTTTCCTACACACTAAACAGTCCTATACTTAACCCGTGCAGCCAATCTACTCCGTGGGAATAATACTCCCCACCTATCCTGGAGTTACCAATACTTTGCAAAACCTGGCAGAGGAGCTTCTGTGAGGATTCGCCATCCTGGTGGTCGCAGACCATCTACTCACCTCAATAACACTCCTGCGACTGACACCCAGGATGCGCTATCTCGTGGCCCTGTTACCCGCACGTGGAACTTGTGCGGTCTGACTCTCCGCACGTGGGTTCTGACTCCGCCCCCCACTCTGGTGCACGACGGGTGCTCTCGTCCAGCTGACGCGCGTTCCAAGCTCGGCCCCGGCTTTGATGATGGACAGGACCGGCATGGGAGTTACGCACGTTCTAGGCTCCGCCCCCTGACCTCCATGGCACGTGGATTGGCGCGCGATCGGTCCCGCCCCCCATCCCTGATCAGGCTGCATCATAGGGCACACCTGTGTGCACCAGCAGCCTATTGGATTCTACTTCCTGGTTCCGCCCTGGCTGACTATTGGATGGCCTTCCTTTATATACCTTCTTGCTGCATACTCTCATTGCTGAGAATAGTCTAGTGTGATGCCATGCCTTGCTGCATTCCTATTCCGTGACCTTGCCTTGCCGTGCTTGTTAACCTCTTCTTGCCTGACCCTGCTTCTCTACTTGGACTCCGTATATCTCCTCTCCTGATCCGGCTACGAACGACCATTCTCCTGTCTCCAATCCTGACCTTGGCTAAGTTCTCCTACGATCCGATACTCTCGTATCCTGAACCTGGCTACGTACCCCGACAATCCGCTACTCTCCAATCCTGAACCTGGCTACGTACCCCGACGATCCGCTACTCTCCAATCCAGAACTTGGCTATGCACCCTGACGATCCATAACTTTCCACTCCTGACCTGGCAAGTACTTACAACTATTCTCACATCTATAATCCTGACCTGACTTGCATGTCCAATCTACATCCTAGGCACGCCCGCGTGGCTGTGGGTTGGCATTAATCAATTCCCTACCTCAGCACCGAGGTCTCGCTTCGTTTGTAATTGAGCTACGCGTTACAGCTTCTTTGTTTGCTAAGGGCATGCGCAAACCTCGCACCTTTGCCGCTTAGCATACCAGACCTGGCCCTCTTAGCTGGCGACATTTTGTCTGAGTTGGCTGGACATCTGGCTCATTTGCCCGGACATTGACTAAGATGGGGATACCTGAGTTACACCTCCCCACTTCACAACTTAATAGGTCGGAGCCTTTCAACTCCGGACTTTTTCAGACATCCTGGCAGCACGCCAGCGGGGGGTGTCTTAGAAGTCCAGGGCTGAATATGCGCCATTCCCTTGCAGGAATTTCCTGCCATACATTTCTAAACGACAGTACTTACAAATTAAGGGTTTCCGCTGTCTCTGACGTGTTGGATGAAAATCCCTATATGCCTAACATGTTGGCACTATTAAAAAAGGGGGACTTTAATTCATCAATTTTTATATAACTATAAAAATTGTGCGATATGATATTTCCTGATTTTACCCGAACTGTGCTCACAGCAAATCTCACTGTGCTAGGAGCTTCCTATTGAAAGTTGGGAAAAAGCCGCCTGCTATGCTGCTAGTCGCTGGGTTTTAAAACCATTTTCCTTTGCACGGTTACAGGGAAACACTGCCACAGTAACACATTTTACATTTAGAAATCACATTAGTCTCGCCACCTTATATCTGGTGAGAGACACACATACATTTATATTGCAATTACAGTGTTCATGCCATTACTGGGTTGCAGAGCTGACAATCTATGATTCCCCAATATGGCTCAGGGGCACCCAGCCGAGCATAATACCTTTATTATTGGCCTGGGTACCCCTTCACCTTAACAACCAATAATAGTGTGTCCCCTCTTTGTTTCCGAGGCTGTGGGCAGACAGGATCCCTCTTACATGTTTGGTGGTCCTGTGCTGTTCTGAACCCCCTGTGGCGGCAAGTATTTGACCTCATCAACTCCCTAGGAGACACACGGATGGTCCCTGACCATGGCTGGCCCTGTTAGGTAGACCCGTTCACAACGTTCGCAGACACAGATACAAATTAATGCTGCATATCTTGCTGGCTGCTAGAGGTTCCATAGCTGCGTGCTGGAATAAGCAGACTAGCCCGGGATTAATATCCATCCATATGGCATATCCTGAAAATGGAGCATATCACGGCATATCTAAGAGAGACATCCCATAAATTTGGGTGTGGGAACCATGGTTGTCGCAGGAGAGCAACATGGGGCTTGACCCAGAGCTAGCAATGCTGTAAAAACTGTTCTGATGCTTCGGAAGGCCCTAAACCGAGAGAAGATTTAGGAGATAGGAATAGGATGAGATGCTGAGATGTAATTCTGAGAATACTGTGATAATTTCCCCTTCACCCCCTCCCCAAGTTAGTTGTTGTGTTCTATCCCCTATGGTTACCCCCCTACCCCTCCCCCATCCCGTGATTGACTGACGTACAGTATGCGATTTTTGTACAACACTACAAATATGAATGATCAGTAAGGTGAGCTACTTATATGAATAAATGAATACCGATGTACTGTAATGCTTAACAATCTCCCCTACCCTTTTCCCCTTCCATACCCCAATTTTACAATAACAATGTGTTTAAAAAAAAAAAAAAAGATACAACTTGCAATTAAAATTAAATGTTTGTACGCGAGTTTATTAAAATACTGATTATTTTTATGGCGTTATCATTACATATTTGTTTTGCTTTTGTGTTTCATTTGTAGGATTTTTATGATATATGCTAGTCCTAAGGTGCCGGAAGGTAATCGTTTCCAATGCATTGCTAGCCTCAGACATCAAATGGGCTAAATAGTTTTCCACCATAGCGTTTTTTTAAAAGGCCTATTACCTAAGCCAATGGGGCAAAAGTGTTATATCTCCAAACACCACTCTCCACACCCCCTCCCCCCCACAACACAGTTATATTGCTAGTTGTGATTAACGCAGATTTCTATGAGTTAACACTTATTTGTATCAGTAGAATAATTTCATGCTGAGTTGCCGTTTTTTGGTGTATTCAAATGAGATTAAATATTGCAACCCATTCATTAATACGTAATTGGTCTGTAATGCAGTAATATTGACCTTTTGTAAATCTAAGCTAATGAAACATAACTGAGTCAGAAACATGTGACTAGTCTTTCCCTCACTTTTGAATGTGTGCCCAGTGTATGGTAAATACTGTTTTTTTTTTGTTTTTTTTATAACTTTGATTTAATTGTTTTTTTCAAACACTACAAATACAATGATGACATCCAATATATTTTCCACATTCATGTTGTTCAAGTATTAAGTACCAAACACCAAATAACAAAGAATGGTATTAGGGGAGGGATGGGAAGACAAGAGGGTCGGGTAGGGGGGGGGGGGGTTGTGGCGCGGGTTTGTCCCCTGACACAGGTCCATTGTTGACTCTTTTAGCTCTTTCTCCAATTATCTTAGAGTTTGTAAACTTATTCAGTCGTCCTTTCTGGAAGAATGTCTCTGGTTCTAATCCCCTAATCCCCTATACTCACGGGCCGCCAACCCTTGACCTACCCTCTATAGTGCCCAGCTCGTGACCCCATCAAAGGCGAACGCATCTACTACTATCATAGCCATATTGTATCTCGCTCTACCCCCGGGATGTCCGTCTGGGCCAGCCAAGTTGTCCAGGTTTTTAGATAATTTCTGCCAGTGTCATTAACGAAACTCGTTAATTTCTCCATCTAGCACACAAACCAAATTCTATTCCTGATCTTGGTAATTGGTGGAATTTCAGATTGTTTCCATAATGCTGCAATCTCGCACCGCGTTGCTGTTAATACTGTGTGTTTTTATGAGCATTTTGCACATCTATTCTGCTTTGAAATAAACACAATTTGCTAAACATTTCTGAACGAGGCTATGCAAAGTTTTTGAAGTTCTAATTCCTTGATTACGGGAAATTAGTACATAATAGCTATGTCCAATAATTGTATGGCAATTAGTTATATTTGAGCCTCTAAAATGAGTTTGGCTTCACAGAGTTTGACAAGAGAGGGGCCAAACATCAGTCAGTTTGGTTTTTTTTGTATACGGAGTAGCATTTATTGTATTCTGCTCACAAATGAAGAATTTAGATGATGTTAAAACCTTGAAGTTGAAAGATAGGGGAGAGGACATGATTTCCGAACTGTGGTAGGCTTGATACAGCAGCAGTGAACTATTTAGAATTTCACGGTTAACAAATGTCTTCTTTGTGGTGAGGAGTGCGGAATCGTCAAGCATGAAAAAGAGCGTATAGTGCAATATTGCAAGGAAAATACAGCTAAATTGGTGACTTAGAAACTTGAGGCGCCACAACTCACATGGCCACAAACCAATATAAGCACTGGTGTAAATTCAGAAATCACTCCACTAACGGGTAATAGTCCCCTCCAGCTGGTCAAGAGAGCCTGATCCCTCCCGGAATAGAAGATTCCACACAGGAGTATATAGTAAGAAATGGTTTATAGTACCAAAAAATATAAAACGTGAACACACACATTACTCTCCAGTCAAAACACCCGGGAGGTCTCAATGACTATATTGAACTCACACCCTTTTTTGAGATAAATGGAGAGTAGGGTTTGCAATATGACCAATTAGGTTTCAACTACATCTATTGTTCTTGGTTTTTATGTCCTTTACCCTCCCTTCCTTTCTTTTCCCTCCCTCTTTGGTTACCCCCCCCCCCCCCTTTCCTTTTCCTCTCCCCCCCCCTTTTTTTTTCATTTTCATTGCCTTCTTTCTCTCCTTCCCCTATCTTCCTCCCCCTTCCCTCCCCTTTCCCCCCCCCCCTTTTCCCCCCCCCCCTTTCCCCCCCTTCCCCTTTTTTTCTTTTCCCCCTCATTCCCCCCTCTCCTTTCCCTCCCCCCTCTCCTTCTTTCTCTTTTCTTTCCTCTTTTTCCCCTTCTTCTTTTTTCTCTTTCCACACCTCATTCTCCTTCCAAATCAATGTATTTTTATGTATTTATTGTATGTATTATTGTGATTCAATATGTGGTCTTGTAATGTTATTGTATTATTGCCTGACTAATTATGGTTTTATCATTTATGTGGGTGGCCTTGAACAGTAATTTCATTTTATATTTCATTCCTAATAACATTACCAACTAAACATCAATTCATATATACATATATATTTACATATTAGCATGTACAAATGCTTTAATGCATTACCATATGTATTCATTACATTTTCCCATTTTAGCTGTTACCTTGCACTTACTGTGCATGCTACACACATTGGCTAACTAATTATCCAATTGGGATCTTAGTGTGACTGTATAAAAGGCCCCCATGTAGGTGTCCAAAATACTGCCTGATGAAGCACAGTATCGTGTGAAACGCGTTATATGTAAGTTTTTACTTGTTATTTATCACATTGTTTTATTAAATCTTGACCCTTGGTGCGCTCTTGTGTTTCATTTTTCACACACATTAAAGTGCTAAATTCGGCACGAAGGAGAAAGGGCTCCTCCCCCGAACCCCGTCTCTGAGGATGGAAATACTGCTGTTAGGTATCAGTCCCGAAGCTGTCTCTCACCCAAAATCACAACAGCCAGATCTCGCAATAAAGCATCCGGTGGTTGTCTCATCTCCCTCTCTTCTCTGCAGCAAACAGCTCACGGATCTACACATTTCGCTTCCGCTTAGTCAGGAGCCATGTAAAGAGCATCTGACACTAACACCTTAAATAGCCTATAACCCTCTGAATAACTATGAACCAATGCTGAGCTAAATAATGAACACCTGGTGCCCACTCTAAACCGAATTGTAGAACACACACTAGTCATAGAGGATAATAAGAAATCAACTAAATGCAGTGTTAAGCCCTGTCACGGGAGACCAGTACTTTCAACACCTAAACCACCAGGATCACTATCACCAGACGGGAGACAGAAATTTACTAAAATGGGGTTTATTCGGACAAGCCCACAGACATAACAAAATGCACAAAAACTGGGGAAATACACACCAACTGGGTGCCTGGGGGAAGACACTAGCCTTGACTATGCTTCAGGTAGGCTTCTCCTGACCGCTTCACATCCCGGCACTCCACGGTCCGATTTTCGGGATAGCTACCATGCTACCCCCGCAGGTCGGGTCTTCTTTCTTTCCTAGAACTTTGACACATCTCTAGAACTTGTCCTCCGCTGGCCGGGCTTCTCCGGCAAATCTATGCCGAGTGCTCTGCTATTCCGAGCCCGCCACTCGCTTCACCAGACCAAGCCTGGAGTTTTCTGGTACTCTGATCGGGTAGTCCCCCTAAATGGACCTCGGTTGCCTATGTTTTACATGGACCAGGGGCTGCCAACCAATCAGAGCATGGATCCTAAGGTAACAGCCAATCACAAGCCGGAGGCTCGTCCTGCTGCACCAAATCAGAGGAGGGGGCGTGCTTAGGGCTCAGGATACCGGCAAGCGGAAAATGCGAATTGGCCAATGGGAACCGTGCCTACAAGTTCCGTCTCGGCAACGGCTTCCCCTGGCCTGCCCCATACCGCCCGCTGAGAGCCCATCCCCGGACCTGATCCCCCACCCTTCCCCGCTCCCCAGATGGCTCGACAACTAGGCGCTCCCATCCTCCCCTTTGATCCACCGTCTCTATGCAGACACCTCGGCTAATCGAATTCTGCCTCCAGTTGAGGCTGCCTCCATAGAGATGAAAACACATTTCACATTTCTAAATCTTGGTTACACAACTTGCTTCTAAAACTTGGCTACAAAACTTGCTGGCTGAGCAATACATTGTATAGGGAATAGCCTCCATAGGAATTAACCGTGTCCCCACAATACATGCTTGCTTAGCGGGGAACAATACAGGGTTACCGGGAATAAAGTACATAAACATATTTTACTCACCCCGGTCCCTTTTCCCCTCACACACACACAGTCACTGGGGCCTGCCCCATAGAGGGCTGTGCTGTGGTGTGTGGCACGCCAGCCGCAGCATGCACCGCAGCGGCCACTGGGGACCTGGTCTAAGGCGGTACTTGGAGATGGAAAGAGTGGTGGATTAGTGGAATTGCCTCCCAACAGACGTGGTAGGGGCTAACACAGTAACGGAATTCAAACATGCTTGGGGTAGAAATAAGGCTATCCCACATACGAAAAAAGCCATGGGTCACAGAGGGTCTGAGGTTTTGCCGCAGGTCGGAAGGTGAGCAGACTATGTGGTCAATACAAACTACATCTGGGGGAAGACACAAAGCGCAATAACTTCCTCTCCAGGGTGGAAATATCACATGGGATCTCAAACTGATATAGGCAGCATATGTAGAGAAAAAAAAGAAAAAATATAGTGCAACACAGTTTAATTAATATAATTAGCAAGGAGGCTCCAATACACTCACATTCTTCAGAACACAATATAGCAGTTTAACCACTCTGGGTTCAGACGCAAACCTACATCGGTTTGGGATCCCATGTGATATTTCCACCCTGGAGAGGAAGTTATTGGGCTTTGTGTCCTCCCTCAGACGTTACTTTGAGTGATTACGAAATCTCTCACACCAGCTGCATCTCCTCTTGGTGATATTTATTTGTTTTCTGTTTTTTTATTATTAATGTATTTTTAAGGTTTGCGCTTACTTTCCTTGCACCAATACAAACTACAGTATGATCAGTAATGTAGCTGTGTAATGACCACAAACCTATGTAATTCCCATCTATATCTCTGAATCTTCATGCGTAGAGAAGACATCCTATTTGTGTACTCACTAGGTTCTTGAGCTGTTGCAGAACAAATTCAAACTTGAGGATTTGTGGAATCCAATAAATTGCTAATACTCTCAGTTTCGCCAATGTGTGTCCAGTCTTGTAGGTTGTTGAGCCTTTATGCTTAAGGAGACTGGACCAGGCCCCATATCTTCTAGCCCCAGCTCTCACTCACTAAGAATTGTCAGATGTGTTCAGTAATATGCACACATACAACAGGGCGCATATCTCCCCGTGGTAATGTGTGCGAATAAACACAGAGAAAATACAAATAGTGCAATAAAGTTATAAAATAGTGATACATACACTAAAATACAAACACCGGAGTAATTCTGCAGCTGGATTTACTATATAGTAAGATGTAAGCTATACCCAGGGGAATACTGACATAACAAAAGAAACAATATTACAAATGATATATTCAACAGCCTACAGGGGCGTAACATACTGCACATTGGTGGCATCGGATTGGATACAGTGCATGCGTGATGCATGCTTTTGCCTGATTGGAGGGCGGATTGTTCATCTTGTAATAAAATTAATAACATCTGCAGAGATGTGTGTGTGTCCGCAATGGATTGGCTATGGTAGGAAATATGTGAGAGTCGTGTGCAAAGATGGGTGCGCAACACATTTGGTGCTGTGTAAAAATTAAGTACCAGGTGCAAAAGATGCTATCAGATGGAGAAACTAACTAGCTTCCTAAATTATCCCGGCGCCAAATTTCAGAAGACCTGGGAACAATGGAGGAAATATATTTATGGCTCAAAATTCCCCCTAACCCATATCCTAAAATAAGGAAACCCAAAATCTTAAGCACACATATCTAGGGCTTTGTACCTAGTCCCCTGACTCTTTCCATGTATTTACTTCTCTACACAATATATCATTTTTCGTCTTTGCAATTGGTTTAACGTACAGATGCAGTGGCCATAATTTGAACATATCACACGTTGTATACTTAGGAATACCCCTGTCATGGCGCGTCATGACCGCGTGTCGACTCGTTTTTATCGAGTGCAGAAAATGGCATTTTAGTGTTCTGGTTTTTAAACACCTGCAAATTGACACTGTACTGTAAACATTGAAATTCATTCATTTCTGCCACAGAAACGCGAAGAATTGCACCCGATGAAATCGGGATCCATGAAATTCAAACAAAGCAACCGCTTGATGGGCTGCATTGAGTCCATCAGCGCACACGAAAACGGCTCTGTGATATGTTCGAATAACGGCCACTGCAACTGTAGGCTGTCTAAAAACCTTCTCCGACTTTAACTGATGATTTTTGCTTCACCATTCCCCTTCATTTTCAGAATCCAAAGCTTGTTTAACTTAAGTATTAAAAAAAATCTATTGAAACATATGACAACTCTATATTTCTTTAGGCCAATATGGCTACTAAAATATATGGCGTGGAAAATCTACAGTATGGTTATGTTGCCTCTGTTATTGAGTTTACTACTTTATACACAGATTTTATGATACTGTAGGAACTGTACAAGCCATACATTAAGGAAAAGCCTTCTCAATAACATTACCATCATCTCTTTTAGCAAAGAGAAGTTGTGTCTTTCGGGGACACCTATAATAACATGTATAGTGACATCTATACTACTATCTTATACAACGACACCTAAACTGTGCAGGAAGCGGAAGATTACTCTTACCGTGCACCCCAAAACTGGAACAACCTCCTGGAGACTCTCACATCCACCACCAGTTTAAGTTCTTTCAAAACCAAAGCAGTCTCACATTTTAATCTGGTCTGTAACTGTCACATACGCCCATAATATATATTATCTCTTACTGTACTTGCAATGTCTTGTATGTAATGTAAACCCTGTTCACTTATGTAACTGTATTTGTAGCCATGTATTATTTGTCATTTTAACTCTATGCCCAGGACATACTTGAAAACGAGAGGTAACTCTCAATGTATTACTTCCTGGTAAAACATTTTATAAATAAATAAATTGCAGTTATTTTTTTTTTTTTTACAGTGCACCAATATTATATTACATAGCTAAGACAAAAATAGCAAAGAAGGTCATTAAACATCAATACAGTTCTCGTACATCACGATCCAGTGTCTGGTGCCCTGAAGGTAACCAGAATTCCTGTTGTATAAAGTGGAAAATGAGGAAAGGATTCTACTAAAGCTGAAACGAAAATATTACTTCAGCAATCGCCACAATGGGCTAGTCTTTTATATTTCTTTTTGGTTTCTCTTACCTGTAAAGGGAATGAGGGCTCGAGGGAGAAGGAGCGCTCAGTGAGTAAAGACACGGACTCTGTAATCAATCAACACTGAGTTTGTATCAGGATTCAATTCCCAGTGTCACCTCCTAATGACCTTAGGCAAGTCACTTTATAAGATCATTTGGGCAGGGGCCATGTCTGTAAAATTCCTGTATGCGCCTGTAATTGTGTAACGGTTTGAGTCCTATTGGGAGAAAAGCACTGTATGAAATAAAGTTATTATTATTACTACTACATATAATACATTTCTGATAGCTTAGAAACAGGAACTTGGTACTGATTTAATGCAGAGGGAAATCAAAAAGGCTGCTGGCTGTGTCACACCATTAATAAGTAAAACATTGCCTGGGGTTCCCCTCACTAATTGTCTCCGGGACTGGAAGGTCCCCGGTGTTCCAAAATCAACAGTTATGTAGTGGGAGACCTCTGGTTCAGGTAAACCAAAATCTATATACTAACTTTTGGGGAAGGAGGAATTTGCTGCCTTAAACATGCAGTCATGTATGATCAAACTGAACTAATAATAGTGATATGCTAGGTGATTAATGCATTTTTAAGAAAATATTAGATGTATCTGTATATTGAAATCATTTTTGAAAGTGTGTGCTGGGAATTAATATGACATTTCGTAGAGGGGCTGAGCACCCTTATTAATTTTTGATATTTTCCTTACCCTGCCTCCTTTCTTCATTGGTCACGTGGCAGACAACAAGTTTGAATACATGTGATATTGTAGTCAATCGGGCAGAGCAAACACATTTGACAATTATCCCCACATTCATAATTTTCATTTTGTATTGAAACAAGGAAAACTGTTTAAACTTTATGTATCCCCTACTACAAATGTGTGAACAATGAAGAGTTGGTCTGCTCCAAGTATCACATGATATGATGGGGAATGGGAGACACTGTCCCTGCTATGCCTGGCAAAACACGACAGGAGATATGCGATTTGACGGGAGGAAGAACGGATGGAATGTTGGAGCAGGCAGTCAGTTTGAGAGACACAGAGAAAGTCCAACTGCCCTTCTGAGAGGAAGAAACAGAGAGACAGCTCGACAGTGAGAGGGGCTACATAAAGACAGCCGGATACTCACAGAGGTGAAAGAGGATGATTGTATGAGACTGGTAGTCAATGACAGAGAAAGTGAGCGACAGCAGCAAAAACACATTCTCTACACACAGAGAAAGAGAGAAGAGTCCACAGCAAGGAGAGATCCTGATACTTGCCTGGCTGGCAAAGCACAACGAGATAACAGATATCCGGGAGGCCTTTTCTCGCAACTATCAAGTAACCTATGTCTATTACACACACACCTCAAAAATGTGTCACCCTTCACAGGCCTGAAATGCAACTACACGTCATTTTAAGAATAGAACTCCAACGCCATGCTGACAATAAAATGATCCAAAGTGTCTGCTACATTGGACACTGGGACGATATAAGGGACAACAGTGCAAAGTCGTCATTTAATGAGGTATTGTGTATATATATTGTGTTGATAAGTTTTGTTTTTTCTCTAAGAATAAGGGCCACATAGTTAAGGTTGCCCCTAACCATAAAGCACTTGCTAATTTGTCATATCTTCCAAGATTATACATATCAGCATTCACGTTTTTCGCAGATAAAGAAATGTTTATTTCTCTGAGTACTCAAAGATATATGGTATACAAATCAAGTTCTTACAGATATATAGTATACAAATCAAGTTCTTACAGATACTGTATATGGAATACAAATCAAGATTTTACAGATATATGGAATACAAATCAAGTTCTTACAGATATATGGTATACAAATCAAGTTCTTACAGATATATGGTATACAAATCAAGTTCTTACAGATATATGGTATACAAATCAAGTTCTTACAGATATATGGTATATAAATCAAGTTCTTACAGATACTGTATATGGAATACAAATCAAGTCCTTACAGATATATGGAATACAAATCAAGTTCTTACAGATATATGATATACAAATCAAGTACTCACAGATATATGGTATTGTCAGAGTCTTCCTAGTTCTCCCTCTCCCCTTCTATTCCTTGTCTGTCCACCGGCTGTGCTGCTGTTTCTGTCTTCTCTGGGGTTCCTCTGTCTCTCAGTCTCCTCTTGTTGCTCCTGTCCTTATAGTTTCCTTTTTCTTGTTCCTCTCTTGCCTTTGTTTTGTGTCCTGACTCCTAATGCCCATGCATTTGCTTCTGTTCTGTAGTCCTTTACTTATTAAAGGCCCTTGCCCCGTCTGGCTTGTCCCCGTTTGTTTACTGCTCCCTGGTCTCATTTCCTGCTCCGTGGTCTCAGTTCCTGTTCCCCTGCCCTGTTCCTGCCTTCTTGCTGCCGACCTCTGCCTGTGACCCTGACGATCCTGCTTGCCACCTGCCACCGAACCCTGCCTGTGACCCCGACGATCCTGCTTGCCACCTGCTACCGACCTCAGCTTGTGACCCCAACAAGCCTTGCCTTCCCTACTGTTCTGGCCTTCAAGGTCCTACCTGCTCTTGGAGTCCCCGTGACAGAAAACAAAGGCCATTTCTGGACCTAGCCAGAACAGATTCTCTGCCTTCCTACTTCAGCAGACCACATCCGCTTGTATTGGAGGAAGAAAAGTACTTTTGTTTTGGTTTTTGGAAACCCCATTTGGGATCTTGAAGGGTTTTTTTTGCCACAAAGTGTTCTGTAGGATTTGTTGTACATTTTCTCCCTGAGAAGAATTCCCTTAATATTTTTTTTTTTAAAAACTTGCATTTTTCTGCAGTATCTAGTGTCACCATTTCAGACTCTCAGACTTTCCTTCCCTGGACAAGGCTGGTCTCTCTGCATTTCTGGTTGGGCCAATGCAGACTTTTAAACTTCTACTTCAAAGACAAACTTGATTTTCTTTGGTTATTCTGCACTGCTTGCTATATACTGCTGTTTTAACAAGGTTCCATTTCCAAAAACGGCAGTGCACTGCCAAGAAGACCAGGAGGAGGCTCCATAAAAAGATTGGACAAAATGTCCCCCCTAGCCACAGCAACAGTCCACCAACGCGTTTCGGGCTTTATGCCCTTTCTCAAGGTGTACCTTACTCTATAGGAGGCCGATATTTATACCGTCGCGCCGAGCGCGCTACTGAATGACATCACAGACAAACAAACTAACCAATCGGCTGGTGTCTCCTATTGGACGGGTCCCTATTGAATAAGCGGATCGCGTCATATTCAAGAAACTTTATTGAGAACAAACAGACCCCTCCATCTAGTGAAAGGGATATGGAGTTTAAGGTGAAGCCCTCCGATTGGCTACTAAACATATCAACAAGTGTAACTTTATTAAAGCTGACATAAACATGTTATTGCCTAATCATCTGTGACGTCAGTAATTCGGCTTCCTCACCCAGTGCAAACACAACTTTATCAAGAAAAAACTTTATAAAAAAAAACAACAACAAATTTTGAACAAAATAGGAAAATACACTATTAGTCTAATGTTTTGAAGAAAAATAACTCCCAAACAGGAGACATTATCAGTAAAAAAGCATTATCATTAAAAAAATAGCACATTTGCATAACAATAACACACACATATCAAAAAAAGGTATACAAAAAAGGAGAAAAAAGTTTTCTCCTACATATCCCCAGAACTCAAAATCGACATCGATAACATACTGTAATAATAATAAAAAAAACTTTATTCATTCACTTAGGTACTAATGACCTAATGTATACCGATGTGCATATTAGAGACCTGGGGTGAATAAAAGGGAGAAAAGAATAATCCTAAGTATGCATAAGATAAACAGGACAAAATAACTTCTTTTGTTTGGAGATAGGAACCCATTTAGGGATTGTGAAGATTGAGATAATGTGTGTGGCTCAGGCTATATGAAGACAGACTATCATCACCTCCATTTTGGCGCAGTAGCCATTTTGAGTGTTTGAATGTATGTATATTTGTGTATGATCTGTGAATGATTGATATCCTGCAGAGTATCACTTTCCCTTTCTCACTTGTACCTTGGTGCAGATAAACTCACAGAACATATACAGACCAGCGCCCCAAAAAAGTCCAATAAGTCCCAAATAGAGTCCAAACAGATGGAGGGGGAGAGAATCCAAATGGTCCAATCACTGAAAGATCTCCAATCCGGGGATCCATGACATAGGGACAGAAACAAAAGAAAATAATAGTGTAATACGTAATATTAAAATTGAACAAACAACATAAAACACTTAACAAGAAACGTACACTAAACAAACAAGCTGAAAGTAAAATAACTATTTATTTAAACAAACAGAGCCTGCTGCAGTGGGTCATCAAGGGGTTAAAACCCAAAACCCTACTTACAGCAGGACTGGAATAACATGCATGTGTTCCCAAGTGAGGCAGACGCCGGCAGCAGTAAGGGTCCTCGCGGGCTCCCCGATGTGTGGTATATGTCCCTCTAACTTCCCTGAGGAAGTGACGTCAGTCACGAAACACGTAGGGTCAGTGGTCACGGCGCCTTGGAGAAACACTGGTTGTGAGAACGTGTCAGTCAAGTGAAGCAGGAAGCAGCGTCATCGAGAGAGCGCGAGAGAGGCTGTTTTGCATGTATGCAGGAGTGTGTGGATTTCCCCTACTCGGCGTCCATCTTGGAGAGTGCTCCGAAGTTAAAGGGACATATACCACACATCGGGGAGCCCGCGAGGACCCTTACTGCTGCCGGCGTCTGCCTCACTTGGTCACACACGCATGTTATTCCAGTCCTGCTGTAAGTAGGGTTTTGGGTTTTAACCCCTTGATGACCCGCTGCAGCAGGCTCCGTTTGTTTTAATAAATAGTTATTTTACTTTCAGCTTGTTTGTTTAGTGTATGTCTCTTGTTAAGTGTTTTATGTTGTTTGTTCAATTTTAATATTACGTATTACATTATTATTTTCTTTTGTTTCTGTCCCTATGTCACGGATCCCCGGATTGGAGATCTTTCAATGATTGGACCATTTGGATTCTCTCCCCCTCCATCTGTTTGGACTCTATTTGGGACTTATTGGACTTTTTTTGGGCGCTGGTATGTATATGTTCTTTATGTTTTCTCTGGTGTTGTTCTGCTAGTGTTCCTGGCTGCCCTGTAAACATTGTGTATTGTTACATGTTCTATTCAGTTTTTATATTGGTTGTATTTTTATGGTTTATAGCGCCTAAGCACTTTCTTTTGTGTTAGCAGATAAACTCACGTTGATACTTTGAACCCTTGACTCATTGATTTTATTTCTACGCTTTCACAGATGGCGCCCCCGAATAGGGACCCCAATACCTCGGGACCAGGAGACCCCAGATGGAGCAGCTGCCTACAATACTCAAACGTGCACACTTGGAATAAGGTATGGCTTTATCCTTTTTAACAGAAAAAGCCATTAGATTAATTGTTTGAGTAATCTGTAAACAGTTTGTTCTTTATGGGCAATCTACCTGAGTGACGGGACACCCTGTATCACGTGAGTTTATCAATATTATACTGATCAGGTATTGTTGTTGTTGTTTTATATTATTGCCATAAACTCAGGTCAGATTATACCTTATGCTAAATGGCAGGCCAATTCAGGGCTCAGAAGGTATAATAGTTAATAAGGTGGAAAGTCTCCTAAACTTGGGGAGAGAACTATTGTTAAGGAACAACAGGTGACTATTTTTGTTAATATCACAGGTCCTTAACTCTATATTCTACTTATATTATACCAAGTGGTGAGGCACCTTATTGGTACACGATCGACTGCGTTGATCAGAGTAATACAGGAGAATTATGGGGAACCTACATTCTCAGTCGCCGATGAAGGGTACGTCCCTTGAAATGATGTGTAGACTTTATGGCAATAAAATATTTTAAAAATGGATATTTAGTGGTGCAGAGTATATTAAATAAGAAGGAAAGGGAAACATATCAGGCTCTGTTTTGGAAATAGCTGTAGCATTAGTGGACCCCATCTCCCTTTTCTAATCCCCCTTTCCTCTTTCCTCACCCTTTTTCACTGAAAGGTCACAGGACTTGCATGTCTGTGAGACATAGAAGTTAATTATTAACCTAGGAAGAAATGGCTTGAATTTAAGAATGTTGAAGTAGTTTTTAAGGAATGAATGCATTAATTCTGCATGGAAAAAGAAAAAGGGGACATCCTCTTTAAATGTTTTTTGTTTGTTTTTGTCTTAGAAAGTTCATAGTAACTAGTTTGAGGGCATAATAATATACATGTCATGGAGTGAAATGTTTGTGTGTCACTCTGATAGTTATTGTATGTATGTATCTATGTACAGTATGCATGTCTTTATTCATATAGCACCATTAGTGTACATAGCACTTCACATTGTCACGTATAGTACTAATCATAAAAATAACAAATAATACAAATAACAGATCATAATGATTTTGAATGAAATAATAATAAGGGTTAAAATAAACCTATATCACAAAAAAACTAAAATGCAAAAAGCTACTTCCAATATGACAAAAATACACTGTGCAATACTTATATATCTCTTATAAAAGGGTCATTTAAGTTTAACCCTTTGGTCAAAGTGTATTAAGCCTGCTGCCATTTACAAGGCATGACCGTAGCATTTAAAATAAACCTAGGCAGTATTGTATGTTAAAGTTAGTGTAATGTTTTTAAAAAAAAATTAAAATTTGGCAGTTGTAAAAAGATTTCTTTGCACCCTGACTCAAGTATGAATTTGTATTTTTTACTGTAGCACATTTTTGTTGTTCGTGGGCGTGGGACTGTGTTACTGTACAATATTTAAATGATCTATTGATACAAATAAAATATGAAGTAGGATATAAGGACGTTTTAAATTTAAATTTTATGTGCTGATTTAGAGGAGTCAGGACTGAAGCAAGGTATATCTAGAATGCAAAGTTTTAAAAAGTAAATGTTTATTTTTTATTGTTGTAATAATAATAATATTAAACAAAAGAAAGAGTGATCTTATGGAGTAAGGAAGCTTTATTGAGTTTTACCCTGGCCCACAGGATTAATAGAATGCTGAAGTTTTGTTAATTGCCCGTAGAAAGTAGAATTGAATGTTGATGGAAGATAAACTCAGAGAACGTGTGTGTGTGTAAGAAAGATAAGGAATTAGAAATAAATAGTAAATAAAACAATAAGATTTTTGTTTTATAGGAAGGGTTGCAGAGATGGTTTTGTTTATGTTCATTAGTTATCATGGTTTCTCTGTTCAAAATTATAATAGGAAACTAACGGTTTGTTTTCTTAAATACACTGGTCTTGTCTTGTTTTTGAACAGCAGTCATTTAAAAGAGGGAAGGTTAAAAGCAGCCAAGCGGGCTGGCCCCCCTCCTCCAGCTTAAAGAATGTACAAAGACAAGAATGTACAAAGACCACGTTCCACACATGACCGTTAACTAGAAGCTGAGAAAGAAAAAAAAATGTTTAAAAGCAGCTTAGTTATAGTATGGGGAAAGAGAATGATATTGTAATTTATTTATTTTTGGACTGAGTTTGCAGGATCAAACAGGTCTGTTTTGTTTTTTTTTATCTTATTTGTTGTAAAGTTGATTTTGCTCTGTATCAAAGAAGTGTGAAATTATGTTTATTTATTGTGCTTTCTGTTTTTGTATCCTTTTTAGGATAAATACCTCATAGTTTATGGGCGTCTCCCAGCAACAGTACTGGGTACGTCTGGTCTGCTGTACCAGTACGGGTTAAATTATTTCTCAAAACTGTCCTCCCCAGAATTGGCCAATACCCTCTTAGCAGAAATGCTTTAGATGGCATAGTCCCTATTATGGAGGAATTATTACAAGAAGGGGTTATAATCCCCACATGCCGTATCCAAATTACTTCTATGCAGAAACCAGTAAACACATTTCAATTCTGTTTGTTCTAATTAGGAGATGTTTGGGAATTTTTTTAAGATGTTGGTAAAAGCTTACAAGCACATGATATGTCAAGGGACAATCACCGATTGTTGTATTTTTTTGAGATACCATGAAAAATTAATCCTGAATAGGGGTGTATGAGAAGTTCCATTTGTTTTAGCTCTAAGCTGCCTCAACTTGTATAGCAGTCAGAGTATATTGTCGGTGTGATCCAAGAAGGATCAAAAAGAATCCCCAAATTTTAGCACTCTCTGCCGGAAAATATTACTCTGGATAACAGTGATCCAACAGGAGTAATTACCTGTATATAACTGTATAGGGAATTAATAGCCCTAGTCGTACCACTAAGTCCAAAGAAAAATAATAAAGTTTTATTCAAGTAAATACTTATTAAAAACACATACACATCATACAAAACTTGTTAAAAAACCCCGTTCGGAGGTGGCTGGTGTGGTCAGTATTCTTGTTGGTGTTCTAGTAAATCTGATTGACCTCATACATCCATATCGGTATTGTCTATTGAGAACCGAAGTAGTATTGTGATCCTGCAGAGGGTATTCGCTATTATGAACTGATTAGTATCAGACAGTGTACATACAGGCTAATAGAGTATCTATTTGTATTTACACAGAAAGTTGTCCTATTGATGTTACTATATATCAAAGTGTGTACTGGTATTGAAACATTCTTGTATACACATTAGTCATATATGGAGGTAGATCAAAAGCGCATAGTAAAAGGACAGACTGTATTATTAGTTGCAGGGATAAACCAAGTGATCACGGAAGATCATGCACTCAGTCTGTGTCAAGACCAGGCAGTATTATTGTATTGCGTGTGTAAACGTGCATAAATCAGCTTAACATGTGCGGAGCAATGCTGTGTGGCTATAAGGAAGCTCCGTGATCGTGGCGGATCATGGACTGATTAGTATCAGGACCCCGCCGCAAATACAAGCCTGTCTTCCCTCGATACACAGGATCACTGGATGCTGCCACCTCCTGAGTATCGAGGGAAGACAGGCTTGTATTTGCGGCGGGGTACTTAAGCCACACAAGAATTGCTACAGCACATGTTAAGCTGATTTATGCACGTTTACACACGCAATACACCAATAATAACTGCCTGGTCTTGACACAGACGAGTGCATGATCTTCCGTGATCACTTGGTTTATCCCTGCAACTAATAAACAGTCTGTCCTTTTCACTATAGCGCTTTTGATCTACCTCCATATGCTAATGTGTATACAAGAATGTTTCAATACCATAACACTCTGATATAAGTAACAATCAATAGGACAACTTTCTGTGATAAATACAAATAGATACTCTATTAGCCTGTATGTACACTGCTGATACTACTCAGTTCATAAAGCGAATACCCTCTGCAGATCACAATACTACTTCGGTTCTCATAGACAACCCGATATGGATGATGTGAGTCAGCAGGATTATACTAATAGAGAAACCACCCAACCCAACAAGAATACTGACCACACCAGCCACCTCCGAACGTTTTTTTTTAACAAGTTTTGTATGATGTGTATGTGTTTTTAATAAGTATTTACTTGAATAAAACGTTATTATTTTTCTTTGGACTTAGTGGTACGACTAGGGCTATTAATTCCCTATACAGTTATATACAAGTAATTACTCCTGTTGGATCACTGTTATCCAGAGTAATATTTTCCGGCAGAGAGTGCTAAAATTTGGGGATTCTTTTTGATCCTTCTTGGATCACACCGACAATATATGCAATGTTGTCCCTTAAAGCACCTGCCAATACTAATTACCTAATGTACATTATAGGATGAGCGGTCCCATTCCCCTTTAGAGTTTAGCAGTCAGTGTATACTAGAATCCAGCGATTTTTAACCGCTTTGTTCAACGGCATATGGCAGAAGCCCAGAAAAATGTAGCTGGTTATACGCCAATAATTAAGCAGCTGAAGTTTGAAATTGCTTTATTAATAATACAATAATATTTAATATGTGTTTCCATATTTGAATAGTGTCAAAAGTATACCCAGCACTTCACAAAGCGTACGATATAAACGAGTAAGCATAAAGTCACATACTGTATGAAATAATTTTTCCTATAAAGTTTACTGCATATGTGATGTATTTTTTAAAACTTTTAACCATTACCTCTCCTTTACCTCCAAAAGGTGTCTCAATTTGAACCCTCATCTATAGCCTCTCATTTTAAAGAAGGCAACTGTAGGCAATCCAGATTTTATTTTTTTAAGCAGTAGCTATTGTCAAATTCATTGTATATATATATATTTAAATCTCAAGCTGCTGATGTTTTAAATACCATCATCATTTATGCCGTATATTGTTCACATGGCATAGGATTTGCATATGAACAAAAGAGAGGATAATTTATATGATTTTCCATAATACACCTGTCTACTGTATATGCGGATGCCAAGACAGTGGTGAAAAACAAAAAAATTTGTGCTGATATTGTGCAGATACTAAATTATAGTGGCTAAAAGCGCTCTCCTTGTGCTTTTATTAATGAAATGTTTAAGTATCTCCAAACTTAGGTGCAGCTTATACAGTCTACCAAGGAGAATACAAAGCAGCATCATCGTAAGAAAAAAGTGCCGGCACCACCATAAACAGCTAACAAAGCCAAAGAATCATCAAGCCAGTGTTTTTGACCAACAGTTAGTGTATCTAGGCACAATAATCCTAGAACATTTAACCACAGAGGAATTAAGACTTCAGGCAAGGCCCGGTCTTAAACGAACAATTTGTTTTTTCAGGACTCAATATTATTTTTTTATACTTTAGAGTGTGTTTTTAAGATGTATGCCCGCTAGGCAAGATCAGCCTACGCCATCCAGATGATGATATGGGATCATCAGTTTTGAAATATTTGTAATGTTTATTGTTTTGTGGTCACATCATTTTGCAGACAATCATACAATCTTGCACAATGCTACACAGGTTAATGGGTCACAAGGGAATATATACAATGAATCCCTGCCATACTCTAGTGGCCCCCAATGACGTAACAGAATTACATTTAACCTCTTGAGTAGTGATACCTTACACTAATGCCGAATTTAAGAAAGGAAATGTTAATTTGAATTTGTTTACAGGGAACTTTTGTAAACTTTTAAACCGAAGTCCACTGGTAAATGAGGTTCCTGTAGGTGGAAATTACACTGGGAACAACAATCAATTTATGGGCCAGGTGCATCCACCAACTAATGAAACTTGAGTAAACATATATTTACAGCCTGGAACTAAAAATTTACTGGGAGGATGTGGCCTTAATTTTTCAGCTTTAATTAAGATAGTAAAAAGTGCTTGCACAAATTCTAGTTTACCAAGGGGAGTGTATTGACTTTGTGGAAAATGGGCCTACACAGTATTATCATGTGGTTGGACAGGGTCTTGCTATCCAGGTACAATTGTGCCTGCCTTTACAGTGACTAAAGAATTACCCACTGGCAGGATCAGGAATAGCAGAGCCACTCCCAACACACAGGGGTTGAAAAGTAGTCTATGGAAAGAACCCATTTTGGGCTAGCTTATTTCCTAATGTAGGAGTTGGGTTGCTATATGACAGGCTCAATGTACTTACAGATGTACTGGATGATGTCCTCAATCATACAACTACATCCATTAACTTACTCAACCAGGAACAGGTACAGATTAGATTAATGGCCCTACCGAATAGAATGGCTCTGGACTATATTTTAGTGTATGTGCCCTAGTAAAAGAGCAATGTTGTGTTTTTGGAGATGAGAGGTGGGTTCTGTTAGGAATTAGCAAATTGGTTGGTTTCCTAGGACCGAAACTGATGAATGGATTTGTGTTACGCCGGTGCTGCCCGCAGACCAGACCCGTCCCCTGAGCTGAAGGGGGAAGTGGTAATACACGCACCCGCAGCAAAGGGAGCGTGTTCGGAGTGTGGTATAAGTGTTGCCAGGCCAGGTGTAGTAACGTAGACAATACTTGCCGGTATCGGTTGTAGAGATAGAGTGATGAATGCCTTGCCGAGGTCAGGGAGAGGAGAGTGGAGGTAGGTTGTAGTCCAAGCCGTATTCAAGGGGTTACTAGTGTGAGCGTTGTCCAAGGAGTGCCGAGGTCGAGAGCCAGAGGGGGTAGTCGTACGAGCCGGATCAGAACTTGAGAAAACACTAAGAAAATCCAGAAGTACTTCCATACAGAGACTATGTCGAGCAAAGACTGAGAGCAGAGAGGAGCTAGATAAAGCAGGGGGATCCAATCAGGTACGGAGGCGGGACAGGAAGAGCTACAGGGAGACACTGCAGATTGGTGCAGCCATAACAAGCCAGGTGAGTCTTGTTGGTAACCTGAGTATGCCCGTGTGGCGTGTGGGGGCGGAGCCTGAGGTCCGGGGGGCAGGAAGAAGAGTGAGCAGAGTGAGCGTGCTCCGTAACGCGCGTATGCGCGTGGACCGCGCCAGAGGAGGGTGCAGGTGTGTGCGCAGGAGGGCGTGGGGCGCGCCCGGCGCTGAGCAGAGGAATCGCCGAGGGGAGTGATCCCGTGACAGCGGCAGGGGCGAGGAGCCGCGGAGGCTGGTAAGGCAGGATTGTGTTGTGTATCCAGGGGTTCCCTAGGGGGATAGAGTGCTCTGTGTGGGGAGCGCGGAGAATGCCGATTCCTGACAATTTGTCTGTGTGCTTGCAGTTCTGATTGTTTTGTATGTCTGTGTCATGTGCAGTAAAACCCTACTACAAAGGTGTGTAACACCCTCTACCCAGGCCATGCCACTGATCACAGACGACACCACGAAAGATGTAATCTCAGAAGGAAAAGTCAGTCACACTCAATGGAATACAGATGAAGATGATGGCAGAAAGACCAACCTGGCTGATATGATAGCCAGCAGCTCTGTGAGTTTCCAGAACTATCAATGTCATGCAAATTTGGACCCTCCAGGCCAGCGCAACGTTTCTGGAGTTTTATCTGAAATTATCCTTAAAAGACTATGTTTTAAGAATAAAAAGAGAGGACTGTGAAGATTGAGATAATGTGTGTGGCTCAGGCTATATGAAGACAGACTATCATCACCTCCATTTTGGCGCAGTAGCCATTTTGAGTGTTTGAATGTATGTATATTTGTGTATGATCTGTGAATGATTGATATTCTGCAGAGTATCGCTCTTGTATAATTCCTACGAGTCATGAAAGAAATTGAAATTACATTCGTAAGAGGTTTTTCCTGTCTTAGACATTTCTGCTGACCTTAGGTTCTGTTATCTGACAGATACAGTACACACAGAGAGCTAAACAGGGTTACTCCTTAAGTCAGAAGGTTAAGGGGCCCACATTATGGTGATATGTAGAATAAGAATATAGCATGTGAAGCATATTTATGTATCAATAAGTATTTTTGTATAAGTCATCATATTGTTATTTATCTCCAAGCCAGCCCCCTTAAAGGGCGTATTACTCATTTTGAAATGTATAAAAATGTGATACCAAGCAATATGTTTTCAGAGGCATGAGTTCATTTATGAATTCTCTCTCACTTGTACCTTGGTGCATATATACTCACGTTGATACTTTGAACCCTTGACTCATTGATTTTATTTCTACGCTTTCACAGGATCACATTGTCTTTTATCGTCGATTCATCGACGATTTGATTTTCATTTGGGAGGGTGACACTAACACTGTTATTATTTATAGATTTACTTAATAATAACGATTATGGTCAAAAATTCACATTTTCTTTTGATCACCATCACCTTAAATATTTAGACTTATTATTTTATGTTGATCATTCCTTGAATATTCACACAGATATCTTTCGAAAAGAAAATTCACGAAACACTTATTTGGGAGCCGATAGCTCCCACCCCAGAGCCCTTGTAAAAGGAATACCAAAGGGGCAGTTCATGAGGGTAAAAAGAAACTGCTCCAAAGATGTTGACGTCCATAGACAATCAGATGACTTATATAATAGATTTCTAGCCAGGGGCTATGCTCCCCTTGACCTAAATAAGGCACGGGGAGAAGTTTAGTTTATGGAAAGGAGCCAATTGTTAAAAAGGAAACCAAAAAAGGCATCCAAACAAGAGAATCCACTGTTTATCACTCAATTCAGTCGATAGGCACAAGAAGTGAGACTAATCTTGGAGAAACATTGGAGCATCTTACGCCTTGATATAATTTTGGGACAAGACCTACCCCAAAAAAACAAAACTGGTTTTTAGAAAGGCTAAAACCATATCTAATTCTCTTTCACCTAGCTTGTTCTCACATGACTCAGACAAACAAAGATCCTTTACTAAAGGCTCATATAGATGCAGTTCTTGCAAGATTTGTGCTCTATTATCTCCAACTAAAACCTTTGAGAGTACATACACTAAGGCTGTGTTTAGTATACGAAGCTTTATTAATTGTAAAACCACGTTTGTGATCTACCTTCTCACCTGTGGTTGTGGGAAACAGTATGTGGGCCGGACCATGAGGAATCTTAAAACACGCATTATGGAGCATGTCAGACTCATCAGGAATAGAGACCTCAATCATCCGGTGCCACTACACTGTACCCACTGCCCCAGGGGATGGTAGATTGCTTAAAGTATGTGGGATTGAGTCAGTTCCTTGTCATGTAAGAGGTGGGAACCGCATCAAAAGGCTAGACCAAAGAGAGGCCTTTTGGATATTTACGCTAAAAACCCAGGTGTCGTTTGGACTTAATACAGACTGGGACCTTGGCCACTTTCTCTGATTTTATTTCCCTACTATTCTGACCCTGGACAAAATCCCTCTAATTAAATAAAGTACTCTGATCGAGAATTTTTGGGGGTATACTTAGATTCAAACTGAAATTCCCCCTTCTCTATCAAATATGCTCATTAATGTATGAATTGATTTTCTATTTGGTTCTAAAGATAAATATGTTTTTCTTATCTGGATCATCATATTTTCACTTCCTATTACATCTACATATACTTCTTGCACGTTTTAAATCATAAAGAAATGTGTCAAAATCAAACTACATCTGATTTAAAAGAAGTTATTTTGTCCTGTTTATCTTATGCATACTTTGGATTATTCATTTTTCCCTTTTATTCACCCCAGGTCTCTAATATGCACATCGGTATACATTAGGTCATTTGTACCTAAGTGAATGAATAAAGTTTTTTTATTATTATTATGTTATCAATCTGCATTTTGAGTTCTGGGGATATGTAGGAGAAAACTTTTTTCTCCCTTTTTGTATACCTTTTTTTGATATGTGTGAGTAATTGTTGTGCAAATGTGCTATTTTTTTAATGATAATGCCTTTTTACTGATAATGTCTCCTGTTTGGGAGTTATTTTTCTTCAAAACATTAGACTAATAGTGTTTTTTATGTATTTTCCTATTTTGTTCAAAATTTGTTGTTGTTTTTTTTTATAAAGTTTTTCTTGATAAAGTTGTGTTTGCACTGGGTGAGGAAGCCGAATTACTGACATCACAGATGATTAGGCAATAAGATTTTTATGTCAGCATTAATAAAGTTACACTTGTTGATATGTTTAGTAGCCAATCGGAGGGCTTCACCTTGAACTCCATATCCCTTTCACTAGATGGAGGGGTCTGTTTGTTCTCAATAAAGTTTCTTGAATATGACGCGATCCCCTTATCCAATAGGGACCCGTCCAATAGGAGACGCCAGCCGATTGGTTAGTTTGTTTGTCTGTGACGTCATTCAGTAGCGCGCTCGGCACTACGGTATAAATATCGGCCTCCTATAGAGTAAGGTACACCTTGAGAAAGGGCATAGAGCCCGAAATGCGTTGGTGGACTGTTGCTGTGGCTAGGGGGGACATTTTGTCCAATCTTTTTATGGAATAAATAATTTTTGCTTTTGCAACCGTGAGCCTCCTCCTGGTCTTCTTGGCAATGCACTGCCGTTTTTTTACCTGTTCCTGCTGCATCATCTGGTGGACTGCACACCATTCATTTACCTTCTGTGGAATACCTCCCTGGATTCTGGAATTCAAAAGTGAGTTTTTTCTGTGGGTTGCCATACCCTGTTATTCTCACCATATGGGACTTTGTTTGTACTAATCATTAGTGGTGCCTGTGGCATTAAGTACTAGTCCCCTCAACCCTATTAGGGTAACCTTATTGTACTAGACAGTGCAATGGGAGTTTCTCAACTGCAGATGTTATAATATAACTAAGGACTTGTTATTCTGATGCACTGGCATTCTACACATTTCCATTTCCAAAAGACAAAAATATTTCCATTGTTTGTATTTTTCTGTCTATGGTTTCCCTGCAATTATGATATTTCTATTGTCACGGGAGACCAGGACTAATACCAGGGATCAATATCGCCAGACAGAACACGGGAGTTTATAAAATTAATTTATTGGAAAAACATATCCACAACTATACAAAAGACACAAACATCACACACACCCAACTGGGGAAACTGCGGGGTACCCTCCCTAACTAGTCGCAGGGATCTACTTGCAGAGATTTCCCCTGTTCTCTCTTTGCCCAGTGCCTACAGGACTGGTTTTCAGGCCTGGGACCAGCACTGGATTGGACACTGCAGTTTCTCCCTGTTACAGCAACACCTCTGTAACTCTCTGCAGGCTCTGTCTGCTAGGGGTCTCCCTCCCCATCTTTTTATATACTTAAACCAACCATAATATTGCAACACTCAGGGCCAGGAGCTGCCTTCATGCCCGGCCCTGATTGGTGGGTAGGACTGTAACATAAAATTTGCAACAATTCTACTGCAAAAATATTAACCCCTGATTCCTGAGGTGCTGGAACCAAGCAAAGACATACATATATACATAACATATAATACAATGCCAATGTATTACTGACAGGTAGGGGTAATGGCAGACTTAACCTTTATAAACAGCAGCCATATTTCCCCCTACCGTCACACCTCCCCCCTTAAGCGGAGAGCTCTGGGGTAGCGACCCCAACGGGTTCATCCCCAAGCGTGACGCTTGAAGGTCAGAGCTAAGCCGGCCCGGGATCGTCCTGCCGGGAAAGTCCATCGGCATTGCCGTGCTCACTCACTTTTTTGTGCTGAACGATAGTCATATTCTTGGAGGGTCAGACTCCACCGCAGCAGCTTGGCGTTATCCCCTGACACCCGCTGTAACCAGCTCAGGGGGTTGTGGTCAGTAATGACCGTAAACGGGCAGCCATACATATATGGTTGAAGCTTCCTGAGGGCCCATACAGGCAATCTTTCTCAACCGTAGCATAAGCAGCCTCCCGATCTAATAACTTGTGGCTCAGGTACACGATGGGGTGTTCTACCCCATCGGCACCAACCTGACTCAACACTGCACCAATGCCAAAGTTAGAGGCATCAGTTTGAATCAGGAACCGCTTATCATAGTCGGGAGCTGCTAGGATCGGAGCGCTTGGCAGGGCAGCCTTGAGAGCTGAGAAGGCACCCTCACACTCCGGTGACCAGGTTACCGTGCGAGGGAGCCTCTTTTTAGTCAGGTCAGTCAAGGGTTTGGTCACAGCACTGTAATGGGGTACAAATTTGCGGTAATACCCAATGGTCCCCAAAAAGGCTAGCACCTGCTTCTTAGTTCTGGGAACTGGCCACCCCACAATGGATTCCACCTTGGCGGGCTCAGGTTTGAGATGCCCCCCGCCTACCCTGTGCCCGAGATATATGACCTCTGCCATCCCTATCACCGGTAGCAACCTCAGGGTGGCCTTCACCCGATTGCCTTGCCTCCCCACTCGCTGGCAGGTATCACAGGTACAGCAGAACACCGATACCTCCCGTGATACCCCCGGCCAGTAGAAACTCTGGGTCAGCCTGGCCCTCGTACGGGTAACCCCCTGATGCACAGCCAGTGAAATTGCATGCATTAAGTGCAACAACTGTGCCCGGTACTTAGAAGGTACCACCAACTGACATTTGGCTGTCCATGGTCTGTCCGGAGCTGTCGGGGCTTTTTCCCGGTATGAGTCCCTGATGCCACAGGATCTGCTCGGATCCGGACTCGGAGGACGGTTCAGCAGCATGCTGCCTCATGCCCTCCAAGCTCGGGTCCGTCCCTACAGCATCGCAGAACGTCTGGCTCTGCTCCAGCCCACTGGTCCTAGTCACACAGTCTGGGATATCAGTCTCAGTCAGGGCATGCTCCGCTCGACTTACCCGGTCAAGCTTTTCCGGAACGTCCAGGACTGGGGGTTCCAAGGCCTCGGAAGTGATAGTTTCAGGATTTGGACTCTGAACCGCAGCTGAGTCTGGGATGGGACCACAGTGATTCTGGCTCAGAGTCACCACAGCTACGGCACCGTCCTCCTCGTAGCTGCATCAGAGTCGACCCAAGTCATTGCCCAACAGTACAGGAGCATCTAAGCCAGGCAGAATGCCGACATTGCGGATGTCTTGGCCCGCACCCCAGTCCAAGAACACACGGGCCACTTGGAGGGATTTGATGCCCCTATCCGCCAGAGTCACCCTCATCCCCTCCCCAAGTAAAAGATTCTGTGGCCGGACCATATCTGGCCGAACCAGAGTAACAGCAGCACCGGAATCCAGTATACCGGCGGTCATCCGGTCCCAAATGGTCACCGGTCGAAGGTGCTTGACCCGGACATCCGTGGGACCAAGACGGACCATGGCAACCTGGGAAGCAGGTTTGACTGAAACAAAGGGGTTGGTTGCTTGGGTCGCTGCAACTAGCACTGGAACGTAGAGGAGGGTGCTGGATCATCTGGGCTGCCTATCCAGGCGACGGCCCGGGCCGCTGGGGTACGTTGCCCAGACCATGCACCCTGGGGCTGGAGAAGCTTGGGACAGTTGCGTTTCATGTGCCCCGTCTGGTTGCACCTGAAGCATCGCCATTCATGGACGAATTCGGTAGGAGCCAGCTGGGTGCTGTTAGGCGCTGCGGCTGGCCGCCAGGAGCTCGTGCTGGTTCGGGCGACATCAGGCTGTTGAGGCTTTAATGGTACTGTTTGTTTAAGGGGCACCATGGGCCGCCTCCGGAGATGAGGACGTGCGGCTACAAAGTCAGATATACAGTATGGTATACAAATCAAGTTCTTACATGTGTTCTCAAAGATGGCAACTTGTCCCTCCTTCTTTCCTGACCTAATCAGACCCCTTACCCTAAAGCCCTTAACCTTAACCCTAAAAAGCTTAACCCCCTTACCCTAACACTCCATATTTACCCCTTACCCTAAAAAGCTTAACTCCTTACCCTGAAACCCCTAAAATTAATCCCTAATACTAGTAAATGCTAATGCACTTACTGTACCTTAGCGGTGGTGGCTAAATGGCTACAGCGATATGTCCCATTCCGGATCCAGACCCTGTAAAATCCCTATCTTTAGTGTATGAAAGGTTCGGTTAACGTCTCAGCAGAATTGTGTGGATCAGGGCCAAAGTTTTATGGGTAGAAATAACTAATTTTTCACAAAACATTACAAAGAAATATATACAGTATTTTGTACTAATTTCATATTTTGAGGGCATTCATTGATGTATCGAACATCTCAATGCAAGAAATGAGACGACTTGCCTAATGTTCTATGCTAGTCACATGGGCAGCTCTTAGTAAATGGAAGTCTATTACCGCTTTACCCAGCATGGCACGGTGAGATAAATCGTCTCATCTAAACGATAACACAATGGCAACATTTCATTTTATCTTTGACTGCTTATTGGAACTATTGTATTTGTCTCAAGTTGATAACTAATGAAACCTTGTATTACTAATGATCTAATACGTTTTTATCCCTATGTTTTACTTTCAGGCTTTATTATTATAACGCTTATTTATTCATTTATCAGTTTACTGTGTGCTATAAAGTGGTATCTTATAATGAGTCTATCATTCTGTTAAAACGATGAAGAATAGATATACTGTATATATATTTTTTTTCCAAACTTTTTTATTGGGTAGATAAACAGTTACATGTATACAAGTGTCAGCATTTACATCCCAATACTGTACATTACACCATTTTCAAGTTTTGTGGAATAAGGGCAAGGCAACTTGCCCATAAGGAGCACTTCCCAAGGGGAAGCTTAGTATAGTTCTGAAGAAGGGAAAGAACCTGTAAGGGGGGGGGGGAGAGAAAGGGAGGGAGGGGGAGGAGGGGGTGGGAGTATCTTCTTCTGGGCGGCCTGCGTCCCAGTTATTAGGGCTGCTAGTCCCCTATGGGGGGATTCCTGTTTTGACCCGGGGGGGGGGGGGGACCCCTGTCCTATAATGTCAGCCACGATTCCCACACCCTTTCGAATGGTTTAGTTTTTTGCTTTAGGTAGGCCGTAAGCTTTTCCATGAGCATCACTTCGTTGATTCCTTTTTTTATCATTCCCTTAGTGGGGGGGGCTACCTTCTTCCAGGAAGACGCTATTTCACACCTCGCCGCTGTGAGGATAAAGGAGATTAATTTCCTAGTTGGACGACCAATTTCCTCAGTTGGTCTGGCCAGTAGGTAGGTCAGTGGCTTAATGGGTAACTCGAGGTCTGTGACTTCTTTTATTAAATTTTGGACCGTAGTCCAGTATTTCTTAATTTCTGGACATGTCCACCATATATGGGCCATGTCTCCCCTTTGACCATAGCCTCTCCAGCACAGATCCGATGCCAGAGGGTAGATTTGTTTTAATCTCACTGGCGTAAGGTACCAATAGAAGAGTACTTTATAAATGTTTTCCTTTGTAGTTGTGCAGATGTCTCTGCGGCCGCTCCCCAGATTTCTTCCCAGTCTTCCTCCTCAATAGTTATATTCAGGTCGGCGGCCCATTTAAGCATGTACTCATGCTGAGGAGGTCCCTCCCTTGTTTCCATTTCCGAGTAGATCTTGGAGATTAGTCCCCTTTGGTCTGACTCGGACTTGCATAATCTCTCGAATCTAGTGGGAAAGGGGAATTCCGGGTTTGGGGATACCTTTTGGGCGAAATGTCTAATTTGGAGGTACTTAAACGCATTCAAATTCGGGATCTTATATTTTGCTTTCAGGTCCCGGTAGCTTAGTAGACTTCCTAGACACATAATGTCCATCAATGTCTTTATTCCTTTTGACTTTAGTTGGTCGAACTGTTTTGATGCACACCCCAGGGGGAATTTAGGATTATCAAATATTGGTGTAAATTGTGATCCCGCGGAGGCGAGCTTATATTTGAGTTTAGTTTTTAGCCAGACTTCCCATGTGTGTCTTGCCGTTCTTAATTTAAATTTTTACGGTGGCATATCTCCTCTTTCCATACTCCATAGGCATGCTGGCAGAGAAGGCATTTTAGCATAGAATGCTTCTATTTGGAGCCAACATCTTTGGGTTGGATCTGCATTCCATAGTACCGCTTGCTTTAATTGAGCAGCCTGGTAATATTTTTGTATATCTGGGACTCCCATGCCCCCTCTCCCCCGTGGTGACAACAGGACTGATCGGGCTACTCTGGGTCTTTTGCCTTGCCAAATAAAATGGAACATCCTGTTTTGGATGTTTTTAAGCTCTGAGCCGGGGACATGGACTGGGAGGGTTTGAAAAAAATACAGTAATCTTGGAAATATATTCATTTTTAAAGATATCATCCTTCCGATCCATGATATCTAATAATCTTCCCATTTGCTCAAATCCTTTTTGATTTTGTCAAAGAGAGCTGGGTAGTTACACTGATATAGTGACTGGTAGTCCCTTGATACATTCACTCCCAGGTATTTGATGTATGAAGGGCCCCATTTATATGCAAAATTTATTTTAATTAGTTTCACTTCTGGCTCTGTTAGGCTGAGATTTAGGGCCTCCCATTTATCACTATTAATTTTGTGTCCTGATATGCCCCCAAAGTCCTCAAGCTCCTTTTGGAGGTTGGGAAGGGAGGTTTGGGGCTTGGTTAGCGTTAGAATGATATCATCGGCGAACAGGGAAATTTTATAATTTGTTTTTCCAATTGTTATGCCCTGGATACTTATGTTATTTCGAATTTTAGCCGCCAAAGGTTCTATAGTGAGAGCAAAGAGGAGGGGGGACAAGGGGCAACCCTGTCTTGTACCATTTCTCATTTGGAATCTCTCCGAGTTTCCTCCTGGCAGTTTTACAATTGCTGATGGCTTCTGGTACAGCGCCTTTACTCCTTCTAGGTATGTGTCTTTGAAGCCGAATTTCTCCAACGTTTTGGTTAGAAAAAGCCAATCGATTCTATCAAATGCCTTCTCTGCATCTAAACTTAGTAACATTGCCTTGGAGTTTGTAAGATGGACGTGTTCACTAATGTCAAAAATCTTTCTGGTATTGTCTGAGGCTTGACGCCCTAAGACGAACCCTACTTGGTCAATGTTTATTAATCTTGGCAAAATGGGGTTCAACCGATTCGCCAGGATTTTACTATATAGTTTCAAATCATTGTTTAGAAGTGAGATGGGTCTGTAGCTCCCGCACTGTGTTGGGTCTTTCCCTTCTTTATGAATAATGGCCAGGTTAGCTAGGTGAAGGGACATTGATGAAGGGATAGGGTTCCCTTCCAGGAATGAATTGAACAGGCTCAGCAAATGTGGGGTTAAGATTGGGAGAAACCTTTTGTAATAGGTATTGGAGAAGCCGTCTGGGCCTGGTGTTTTGGATATTTTAGAGGCCTTTACCGCGGATATCAGTTCTTCTTTAGTGATTTTGGAGTTGAGGTGGGAATTTTCTTCCTCCGTCAACGTGGGGAGATCACAGTCAGCCAGGTAGCTTAAGATTGCTTCCGCCCTTGCCGACTCTGAGGTCCCCTTTTGAGTCTTCAAATTGTAAAGTTTAGTATAAAATTTAGTGAATTCGTCCGCTATTTTCTTCTCATTGTATAGCACCTCGCCAGACCCACTTCTAATCGCCGTGATCTGGGATCTTTTTTGTACGCCTCTTAGTTTAGAGGCTAGCAGTCTATCAGCCTTGTTACCCTTGTCGTAATATCTCTGGTTTGTCCATTTGAGGGCTTTTTCCACCCTTTCAAGTTGGATGCTTTTTAATTCATTTCTAGTGGTGGTCAGCTCTTTAAAGATTCTTTTTGAGGGGTTAATTTTATGTTGTTGTTCCAAATTGGTTATTTTCTCTGTCAGATCTTTTATTATTTTTGCCTTAATTTTTTTCTTATGGGAGGCAATTGAGATAAAGTTACCTCTGATTGCTGCTTTATGGGCTTCCCATAGTATAGCGGGTGATGAGACCGTACCACAGTTGTTAATGAAGTACTCCTTAAGGGCCTTTTTGATCTGCCTCTCCACCTCTGGACAATTTAATAGTATGTCATTTAACTTCCAATTATAGGAGAATGTTTTTACAAAGGGGACCGATAGAGTTAAGGTGATTGGCGCATGGTCTGACCAGGTTGTTGGGCCTATGTCTGAGCCCGTGGAGGCCTCTAAGACGTTCCTGGATCCCAGGAAGTAATCAATGCGAGAATAGGTCTGGTGAGGTGCCGAGAAGAATGTATAATCTCTTTGGCCCTGATGTTGAGTTCTCCATATGTCCATTAAGGAAAATTCCTTAAGTATCTCTCTGAATCTCTTCCCTTTGCTTAAGGATTGGGGCGGGTGTGGTCGGACGGGGGTGAGTGATTTGTCTTCTGTTGGGTTAAGGACCATGTTCAGGTCTCCCCCCACTATCACTGATGACAGGTATTTTGGGTCTAGGTCCTCCAATACTTTTTTCATGAATACTGACTGGTTTTCATTTGGGGCATATAGGTTGACCAGAGCGATTTCCGTACCTGAGAGTGTACCATATACCACCAGAAATCTACCCTCTGGATCTATTACTGTTTTTGTTAAATTGAACGGGGTTCCTTGACGGACTAAAATTGCAACTCCCCTTTTTTTACTGCTAAATGAGGAATAAAACCCCAAGGGAATGCATTTTGGAATGTTTTGGGCGGATCTTGAGATGTAAAATGCGTCTCCTGGGGGAAAATGATATCTCCGCAAGACCTCTTCATTTCTTGAAGAGCTAATCGTCTTTTTCTATTGTTTTGTAGGCCTTTTACATTAAGAGTGACCAATTTGATTGCGGATTTGCTAGCCATAGGGGCTTTTATCAGCAAAGTTTTTTTAGGGCCTCACTTTTCCCAACAGCGAGGACCTGCCTTAGTGCTTCATTTATATCCTTTAGGATGTGGGGCCGTACTTCCGGGGCAGGGCCGCCCTCCCAGGGGCAAGGGGGAGGGAGGAAGGACGGGGAAGGATAGGGACTGGAGAGGGTAGGGAGGAGGGATTCCTGCTGGGACAGCATCAGCAGGGGGTTTTGGGAAAGGAAAAGAAAGAAACTAGACTTCTGAGGGGCCTAGTAAGAGTAGGAACCAGTAGTCTACTAGACGGTTGTTGGGCTTAAGGCCCTTGGGAGGTGTTTCTGGGTCTGTCGCCTAAGGCTGGGCAGGAGGGTGTGGACTCATACTTGTTTTTGTCAATTACACCATTGGATTCTGGCTTAGGGGTTTAGGTTTGGGCCGAGGATTGGGGGTTCGAATAACTTCCGTTGAGTGGCGCGGGGGGGTTCCGGGGGGGAAAGGGTCAGGGGGCGGGCTGCACCGTATAATCCGAATCCCAGGACACAAGGCCCAAGGTACTCAGCGAAAACGAAGGAGGACAAGCCATTTTTTCCTTTCTTTTTTCCTTATTTCCTCCTTCCCCACACCTTGCGGCCTAAAATTTTTTTTCTTTTTTTTCCTTGCTTCTTTTCTCTCTTTTCCTTTCCCCCTTTTTGTTTTGTCTTTGTCCTTTTTTCCTCCTTTTTGGGTGCTGGCCATGGGAACGCTAAGTAAGACTAGAAACTGTCTTCCATACCGAACGCACGTTCCTAAGGGACAAAAATGAAAGGGGAGCTTGTCTTTGTTCTTTCACTGGTTTTTGTGCGTGCTTCCAACTGCAAGACAAAGCCATGCTGGGTGACCCACATAACTTATTGTATCAACATTTCAACCCAAAACCACCTCCAACGCAACCGGACTAGCGGCACCCTGCTCGGGAAACGGGTGGTAAGTGAAACACGTACGCTTTTCCGCATCACAAGGCGTATTAGCACGTGCCGGAAAGACCGGAGACTTTTTGGGTTTTTCCCCTCTCAGGGGAACAGATAGATTAACTGTGCGTGGATAACTTTTTTCACAACTAAGAGCACTTTTATGTTGCAACTTAGAGAACCAAGGGTGCTTGTTAACCGTTTACCCACCACGCCTCCACCACCATGCGGACGGCAAGGATACCCCCTTTGTTTGGGGTTGCCACCAGGTGAGGGCTTTGCAATAGTTGCAATTGTGCGCATTTCTTTCTCACACTATTCTAATTCACTTATCACTTAGGGGGGTAGACCAGGTGGGGGGGGGACGAGAGGGGAGGGTTGTGAGGGGGGGGTGTGATTAAAAGAGATGGAGGAGGTGGTTGCACTTGTTTGGGGTAGGGTAGCGTTGGGGGGGGGGAGTGGGACGTGGGGGGTTGCTCTTGATTTCGTGTGGTCGAGCGGCCGAGCTGCCACACCTCTCTAACACCCCTTCTATACATAGCATATCAACACATGGGATTAAAATGTTCCAGGTAACCAGAGACAGCATGCTGAGAACTTTTTAACATCCCCTCTTTGGGGTCACAGTATCATACATCTCTATTTAATATTTCACCTTGTATGAATACAGTACAACGACAAGTCTCCCGATTTGTCCACCATGTGGAAGCGCCCACCATTTAACAATTATGTGGTGTCTTTCAACTTCACACGTTACTTTATTTATTTTCCACATTTACTATTTTTAACTCATTTCACTGGGTCGACCTTGTGTGGGGAAGGGGGGGAGGGAGAGGGGTGGGCTGTTACTCCTTGTGCTGATTGGAAAGTGTTAACCAGCGGCTCCTATTCACCTGACATGTTACATTCCCTCTACTCTACTCTCTATCAGTGCTAGGGTTTTATGTGTACGGAGAAAGAAATCTCAAAAGCGTTGGGGCCTTAACACTTTCTCATTACTCTCGGGGGTCTGGTCGGGTGGTACACCTTTATCATTATGTTTCCTTTTTGATTTCACCACTTGTGATTTCCCTTTTTGGTTTAGCCCCATAGATGGAGAATTTCCAAGTACGCTTGTGTGCTTTTACTATTTTATCTTCTAATCTTCAATCAATTTTGTGCCCTAACGACCTGAGCGTCTGGGCCTCTTTCCCATGTACCATATATCGATACTGGGAGGCGTGGCTGTGGCTGGGTGTGTGTCCCTCCTTTAAACTATAATATTCTCTCTGCTCGGTAGATAACTAACTGGTTCCATTACGGGCATTACCATTCTTGCTTTACTTTTCGCGTCCGTTTTTCTTTAATACACCCAAAAGGGGAGAGGGGGGAGAGGGTGGGGCCCCGATTGGGGCAGTGCAGGGGCCTCCTTTGTAGTTCTGTGGCTGTCGCGTGTCGGGGGTCTCCCCACGTTCCCTGGGTTGCACGTGGGGGGGGGGCGTCGGGCGGGGGGAGGGTAATGTGTCTGTGGTCAGTTGTATTCAGGTGTTCCGGTGGGAACAGAGGAAACACCCTTCCCGCCACCCCCCAAGGCCCCAAAAAACCACCTCACCGATCCTTTGATTGATCACGTCCGAGTGGGAAGATGCTGGTTCCCCCCGATACTCCCGGGGTAAAGGGTCCCCAAGCGCTGTTCCCCAGCCGGGGAGCTGTTGTTCCCGGGGTCCCCCAGGAGCTCGGTTTTAGCTGGTCGCCGTGTTTCGGCTCGACTGTCCCATCAGTAGGGTTCCCATCAGCGTTCAGTGGTGGGCTACGGGATGATTCGGGCATGGCTTCTCCCCCTCCGCTCACCCTCGGGTGCTGTCTGATCGGTGAGCGCGTGTACACAGACTGGCGGTCGTCCTCGGGGAAGTCGCATTGATGCTCCATCCCGTGGATGGGGTTGATTCGACAAGCTCTCCGTTCCAGGAATCCAGGGGTAAGTCCGTTATTTATTAGTTTACTTCTTTCTCGTCGTCTGTGGCTGGGAGACGCGAGCCTCTTCGTTTGGATGCTCTGGGGCCGGGCATTGGGCCCGGGCGTCTCTTTCTCCCCTCCTCCTCTATCCCTCTTTGTCTCCACACTTCCCGGTGTTTAGGTTCAAAACATCCCCGATGGTGGGGGGGGTGCAAGAGAGGCCTAGCGCTTGGGGCGAACGCAACACAAGTCCTTGGGGTGCTTCATCGTGAAGAACGCCCCCCTTTGTTCAGTTCACAATGGAGCTTGAATGGGAAGGCCCCATTGGTATTTAACATCCTTCTCTCTCGCAGGAGGGAGGGAGGGCTTCAGCTCTTTGCGTCGGATCACAGTCATTCGTGAGAGGTCACACTGAAAAGTTGGATTGGTCCTGGAAGACGAAGGGACTATCATCCTCGGGCTGGCATTTAGGATTCTTTCTTTATTTGTTGAGTAACTATGCAGCCTCACGATGATATCCTTCTTCTTTTGTGGTCATCCGACTTGGGCCCTAGAGATCTCGGGCCGTCCCTATCGATTTCGAGGTCTCTCTCTTGGTATTTCCTTGCAAATCATAGTAAAACAACTCCAGGAGGTAAGCCTTTTATTGTGTGGGGGAGATCGTCTTGGGGACATTTCTAATTCGGATATATGGTCTTCTGTCCCGATTTTTTTCTCGCTCTTCTGGCTGCTCTCCCTTCTCCCTTAGGGCCTCGATCTCCTCCTTCACTCCGCCTTCTTTCCTCTCACGTTTTCCTCCCTCCGCCTGCCGTCTGTCCGGCTCAGAGCTCCCATCCTGCTCTTACTCGTCTCCTTATCTCTGTTTCGGTGTCGTTCGTTCGGGTTGATGTGAAGAGATTTCTTCTCTTATGCCCCTCACTGCTTCCTTAATGTCGGCTTGCAGGGACAAATGCAGTTTATCATGCATAGAGGCTAAGAGTTCTTCCATATATTCCCGTGTTAAGGGTTCTCTTGCCTCCGGATGCTCACTGCCCTGGTTTCGGGTTCCCGAGGCGGCCGGCGCTCGGCCTCGGCTCGCGTCTCCGCCGCCCTTCTATCTTGCCTCTCCTCCGTTTTTTTTTCTGGGGAGGTGAGAAGTAGTTTGATAACTCTGGGGCTGTGCTTTTCCCCTTCGAAGACATTCGGAGGGGGTGCTTGTGGCTTGGGCTTGGAGTCGAGAATCGTGGGGGGGAATTTCTCCTTTTTGTTTTATGTTGTTTATTTTTATGTTTCTGCTGTGTTTTATTATAGGGTCCGGGTATTCCTTTTGCTGTATACGTCGTCACGGATCTCCCATTCACAACCATCCCTGTACGTCACCGGAAGTCTCCCCGAATAGATATTTTTAAAAGGAGAGGAGAGAGAGATTTATTTATTTAGACAGTGATTGGCATTTCGGTGCCCGTTGGGACCTTTGCCAAGATAAATTACAAGTGAATAAAGCATTCTATTTAGAACCCAAGTGAAGTTAAACTGGTGACCCGTGTTGTCTGTGATTAGTGCAATGCAATAAAACAATCAAACAATGAAAAGACTGTCAGTCTGTATGCAATTGAGCAATAATTAGTCACATAAACTTGTGTTACAAACAAAGTTAAGTATATGAATTAGCTAGAACAGTCAGGTCAGTGATGCAATACCAGACTAGAGTAAATAAGAGCAATATATGTCACCCTATAGTGCTGGGATCCCCCAGTTTGAACATATATGGTGAGGTACGTCATAGGTTCTACGTCCCTACAAGGGCTTATGGATCATAGGGTTTTAGTAATGTATCCATGTATGGCTATCAGTGTCAGCAAAGGGGCCTAGAATCGATAAGAGACAGAGATGTACACTGGCGACACACTTTATTCGAGCTCGGCTAGTCCCACGAATTCGGGTATACCCGGGTGTATTGAGGTTTGTGACTGTTTTCTGCCCGAGTGCATTGGGTTATTTTCCAGGCAGGGATTGAAGCATTTTATTCCCGCTGGCTGCAATACTGCACAGTATATATATATATACTGCATTACAATTCATGAATTTATGCCATCTGGTAGACACGCGAAGCATTGCAGCCTATTAAATCCTAATCATTATCATTTAACAGATCAGCCGCCCGTCAGCCAGGCATGAACCCAGGCTGGGAAGGCAAACGCAACGGGGTTTGTCAGAGGTGAGGAGCGGCGCATTCCAGGTATCTGCCAGGTACATACTGGGTATTTGCTCGAATAAAGTGTGTCGGTGCAGTATCCATTGCAGAGTGGTAAGTACAAGAAAACTAGTTTAGCGGAACATGCAAGAAGTATACAGGGGTTCTGTGTGAGGACCTAAAGCCATAGAAGTCATATACAATGGCGATTGCATAGGTACAAGGACAAAGGACTATGGCCGATGCCAGCCTAATATAGTCGGATGCGACTGTTTGCTGGAACCAAGTATGCCCAGCATACAAACCACGGAACCCATCGGTGCAATAGCAGACTGAGGCCGGCTACCATGCCCCTTACTCAGTAGCCACATCGTGATATTGTATGACATTCCCTTTAAAAATATATACATAAATCATTGTCATTAGTTCAAGTTGGTCCGACAGACAGATTCTGTTGTCCTGGGCCTGGCCTTATTCCGACCAGTCAAGGGGCTCGGCCTCCCTGCCGGCAACCCTACAGTTCTCTCTCTGTGCAGAAAAGACGGGCCCTCCCCTTTCCTGGGGCCTCCCCCATTTGTCCCTCCTTGCCTGAAGAACTGAAGGGCCCTCCCCTTTTCTTGGCACTGCCCATCTATCCCTCCCTTCCCCACCCCTTTGGCTGGCCTCCGCGGGCCTGCAGGGCCCTTCTGTGCAATAACCATGCTGCTCCAGCTGGCCCATCCAAGAGCCCAGGTTAGCCCACATGTCCTTATACCACCCTCCCAGGCCCCTTACCCCCCAAGTTGTGTGTGTAGGGGACTTATATTGTGTGTGTGTGTGTGGGGGGGGTTATATTGTGTGTTTGGGGAGAAGGGCTTATACATTGTGTGTTTGGGGAGGGGGGCTTATGTTGTGTGTGTGTTTGGGGTGGGGGGCGTATATTGTGAGTGTGTTTGGGGAGGGCGGCTTATATATTATGTGTGTTTTGGGAGGGAGCTTATTTTCTGTGTGTATATATATATATTGTGACAAACGGCTTACTCCGGGGCTCCGCCGTCTGTCCAGGACTGTTAGAACACGGTCTTTTAGGATAGGTTAAATGACGAGGCGTAACATGCTGTTCCTTTAAACAGGCTATTGGATTTCCCAAAACAAACTTTTTTTAAACACTGACAAGACTGTAACAATGGTATTTGGGAACAATGCTAAGTTTCCAATGAACTGTAATACCATACTAGCCCGTGTTACTACTTTTAAATATTTGGGCATATGATTTGACTCCCATTTAACATTTGGGTTGCACATTGATACACTGACATCTAAAACCTATAGCAAACTAGGTGTACTTTTATTCTGCAAGCCAGGGTCATACGCAAGCTGATTTAGCCCAGATAGTGTTAACTCGGCCCTCTTTTCCAAGCACAACAAGTCTGTTTCTTTTCTTTACTTTATTTGGTGAAAGTAGCATAAAATACAGTCACTTGTGAAGAGATGTTGATGTATGAATAGTGTCTCTCTGTGGGTGCCTTGGTAGTTAAGAGCAGGTGAGAAGATAATCCTACCATACAGGAGTATGCAGCAGTGCTCACTCATCCAGAGGTAATGGTGGAAAAGGAAGTGAGGGGCAAGGGTCACACTAAAGGTTCAGTGAGACTGCACTAACTGTCAGCAAAAGACAGGGGGAAAAATGGGAAAGCCCAAAACTAGGAGGACTGGAGAAGTTGCCAGAGCAACCAGGGGTATGACAGACTGGAAGGAAAAAGAGATACATAATGTATCCATTCCATCTGCCCTGAGAGAGAACTGCAAGAAAAGTGACATCCTAGTGCAGCTAGCAGGGGGAACTGCCAAGGGAAGGGGGGCTGAAACAGAAAAGGCAGACAGGGGTATTTCTGTTCCATGACACTCCCCGTCTGGTATCTGGAGATACCACTATTTAAGGTGTATGTGGAACATATGTGCAATATAACATAACAACTTCATGTCCACATAACGGTGGGATACCGGCCGGTACCACCAGCTTGACGTCCTTTGCCATCTTGGTAAGGTAGGTGGAGGCACAGCTCTAGGTCAGCTTGATGCACCACAATGTCTCTCAGAGTTCATAGAACTGGTAGTCAGTTCTTCCTTATCATAGTCCGATTTGGGCATTAGGAGGATAGTCTCTGTGATAGGTCTTAAAAAGGTTTTAACGATCCCATTCTGGGTCACCACGAACTTCTACCTTGCGAACCCTTTCGTCTTCGCTTGGGGTGGTTCTGATTATAAGTCCCATGGGCCATTCGGTTCTTGCCACCTGTTTATCTTTCAACAGAACCACATCTCCCACTTGGATATCTGGTTTAACCGTTTGCCATTTATGGTGTTCTTGGAGTGTCACCAGATACTCGCGTCTCCAGCGATCCCAAAATGTGTTGGCCAAGCGCTGCACCTGTCTCCACTGTCGTTTGTACATATCCTTAGAGTGGAAGCCTTCGACTGGGGTGGGGATGTTCCCTACTTTCTGGGTTAGCAGCATTGCTGGTGTCAAAATACTTGGCGATTCTGGATCTGTTGACACTGGATTCAAAGGCCTAGCATTGATTATCGCTGATATTTCGGCCATGAATGTGGTTAACACTTCGTGAGTGAGTCGAGTCAGGTCGGTTCTTAGCATCATAGAATCCAAGATACGCCGGACTACCTCGATCATTCGTTCCCATGCTCCGCCCATGTGAGAGGAGTGAGGAGGGTTGAATGTCCACATGCACTCTTGGTCGCGCAAGTATCTTTGGATACTATTGTCTCTATTATCTTTAGTGTCTATTCGTAATTCCTTGCATGCTCCAACGAAATTGGTGCCACAATCGGAGCGTATTTGTTTAACTGGTCCCTTGCACTGTTTTCTTTCAACTTTGTGAGAAAACAGTCCCTTTGACTTTGTAGTTTTCTCTACAGAGTGCATTGCCTCGTGGGAGTGCCAGTTGTGGTAGTTTGTCATCCTATCACCTGGCGTTTGGCCGAAGGAGATGGTCTTTGGTTCCTTGCGGAGGCGGATCAACGCCCCTGGAAGATTGGTTGTCAGATCTAGACCAGTGAGTAGTGCCCCGTTTGGAGAAGCTTCCTGGTGCCGAGCATTGGAGTTGAACGTTATCCAGACCTGGCTGGGTTTCTGACGGTGGTTGACACCAGATGATGGGAGGTGCCGGCATTTTATACCTTCCTTCAGTGAAGGCGCTGGTTTTGCGTGTCCGCTAAGGAATCTCTTCCGAGTGAAGACCACAATTTTATTCTTGGTCTCCGGCTCCCTTTGTGGGTTGCAGCCGAGCGAAGTGAGCCTAGGGATGGCAGGTTCTCTATTGGTCGGGAGGCGTCCTTTTGGTGAATGGAATGGTAGCGGAGTCACCCAACTGCGTAGTCCGTCTTTAGAGAGCTCTTTGACTGTTAACCTCGGGAATCCTCTATCTTCTCTATCTTCCCTTCCTTGTTGTTTGGAACGCTGTGCACCGTAGGTCATTGGTGCATTCCTCTTGCACGAGAACATCTCCCCGTAGTTTGGTGAAACGCTTTTGTGTCTCTTTGTTAACTGCCATCTGGAGGTTATTTTCTCCCTGGACGTAACAAAGAACAGTCTCTTTTGCCCTATTAAGTCCCTTTATGAAATGTCTCTGTGGCTGTCTCTTTTTAGACGTGTGAGAGGACAGTCTTTTTGACACTGTGGCTTCACCTGTAGGGCGCAATCTTTTGCGACTATGCCAGCCGTGGCAGCTGGCTGCTTTGTCGCTTGATACTCTGTGGAGAGGAACAACTGTACGTCTTAGTCGTGCCATTGCTCGCGAGAGGACCGTTTGATTGTTTATTGCCTTTTGGACGATCCCTTTGTCGGTCACCTTTGGGAGGTTACTTCCTTCCCTCGGTGGAATCGACTCATCATCCTTAGCTGTCTGGACTGCTGAGCATCCTAGGCCATTGTCACATCCCCCCGATGTGAGGAGGGTTTTGTTGATCTCAGGGGTATGACCTTGTCTTTTCTCTTCACTTGGCCCTTCGGTCACTTGGAGATGGCCAAGACATGGTTCGGAGAGAGATGTGTGTCCACATTCTGTTACCACTGTTCTGCGGGCGGCAACATAGTCTTGTCCATGCTCTTTGTCAGTGCATGCGTTGCCCACTATCACCCATCCTAGGTCAAGTCTTTGGGCGTATGGGGCGTTGTGGGGTCCGTTATGCTGTTTACGGACTTTATGTACCCTCATGATGTCCCTGCCGAGCAGCAGCAAGATCTTGGCGCCTTGTTCTACCGGCAGGATGTAGTTGGCTTTTCTTTTAAGGTGCGGGTAATGGCGTGCCATGTCTGGTGTGGGAATCTTGTCCCTGTTTGTGGCCATGTGGCTGACTCGATGAGTGTGGGAAGGGGCATGTTCACTTTGTCGTCTATTGAGCATATGGTGTAGCCATTAACTCTTCTCCCTGTGGTCTCCATTTGCCCTGCGCACGTTTTGAGAGTGTAAGGAGAAGCACCGTCTTGTATATTAAACATGTCGAAGAACTCTGACCTGACCAGCGATCGGTTGCTCTGGTCGTCGAGGTTTGCGTACATCCGAATAGCCTTCTCAGGTTGTCCCTGGGGGTGTACTGTGAGAAGGCATATTTTGGAGCAGGATATTTTGTCACCTTCTTTTCCGCAAACCTCAGTGTGCTGAGATGTGACGGATGTTGACTCTCCTTCTCCTTCCTCCCCACCATGCTCCGCTACGGAGGATGGGTTCTTGAGTTGGTGGAGTGTCAGCGCCTCTGGGTGTAACGATGTCACGTGCTTGTCACTTTCGCACACTGTGCATTTGATCTCTTCTTTACAGTCCCTGGCTAGGTGAGTCGTGGAACCGCAGCACCTGAAGCAAACTCTGAATTCTCCAAGTAACCTCTTGCGTTCCTCTAGGGACTTCATCCTGAACTCAAACCACTTGTTGAGTGGGTGTGGCTTCTTGTGTATGGGACATTCCCTGTTTGGGTCCCTTTGTTCCTTGCCTCCGGTGACCGACTGATCGGGAGTAGTTTGGGTCATGGGAGGCACGTCCGTCCTGCGGACCGAGATGGGTGTTTTGGTGTTACCATATCTCGTCGCTGGTCTCTCGTTCCTCAGGCTGCTTGCACTGTATGTGGTTTGCGCACCCAAGATGAAACTGAGGTCGTTCCTCGTCCTTGCTGCTTCGTGAATGAAGCTCAAGAAAACTGAGAATGGGGGGTAGACGACTTGCTTCTCCCTTTTGTATTTGGAGCCTTGTGAAATCCATTTTTCTTGGAGGTTGTAGGGTAGCTTCTCCAGGATGGGTCTCACTCCACGAGCTGAGTCTAGGACGTTGAGACCTATTAAGGAATGGTCTTTCCTTGCGAACTCCAGTTCTTGCAGCAGGTCCCCGAGCTCTCGTAACTTCGAGTAGTCTTTTGTTGTGATCTTGGGGAAGCTGTCGACTCTTTTGAAGAGCGAATCCTCGACTGCTTCGGGGCTACCGTAAGACTCTTCTAGCCTTTCCCACACTAGGTCAAGACCTACTTGGGGTTGGTGCGCGTTGGCCGCCCGAAGTCTCTTCGCGTGCTCCCTGGATTCGTTCCCCAGGAACTTGAATATCAGGTTGAGCTCTTCCCTTGCTGAGAAGTCCAAGCTGTTGATTGCGTCTTTGAACGTGAACTTCCACGTCCGGTAGTTCTCAGGGCGGTCGTCGAAGCTGGTGAGTCCTGCTTTCACCAGGTCACGCCGGATCATGTACTTGACTATGTCTGTCAGGCCTGAGGCATCGGCGTGTTTGTCCCGTTCTGAGGCAGTTGCTGGGAGGGTCTGTGCGGTCGCCTCTTCCTTGGCGTGGACGCGTGCTGGCTGCTGGCCAGTGTGAGGGGCTGTTTTCTCCCGCGTGGGTGTACCTGGATTGCGAGCCTGTTGTGGTGCATCCATGTGCGCGCTGGCGTGTGGATCACTTTTGCGGCTGTGGCTATTCCAGGCAGCATGTACCATTGAAGGAACAGCATCTTCTCCTCGTGGGCCTAGCAAGCCTTCGTTGTCTGTCGAGTCACTCCATCCGTGTTGAGATGGTGCGCTGGTGTTTACACTGAAGAGGCTCCTTACGTAGTCTTCAGTGCGCTGGGCTGGATCCTCTGAGGCTATCCGTCTGTACGGTTGCTCCCCGCCGTCCTGTTGCGCGGCTGCTTCTAGGACTTCAGCTTGGGCTATGGAGGCAGCGGCTTCCTTCTCTTGATTAAGTGCCTCTAGTTCCGCATCGAATTCGGCTTTCCTGCGCGCAGTCGCTGCGGCAGTAGCGGCAGCAGTGGCGGGAGTGGCAGCGGCATTAGTGGCGGCAGCGGTAGCGGCAGTGGCATTAGCGGCGGCTGTCTTTTCCTCCTCTTCTATGCGCGCTCTTCCTGCTCTTATGGCTGCTTTTCTGTGACTATATTCAGCCCTGGCGCGTGTGGCCTCTGCGGTGGCTCGCGCCTTGGTAGCGTTTGCGCTTGCACTTGACGCGTGAGATTGCGCTGATCTTGCTGACCTTGATGAGTGTTTGGATGTGCTTGAGCGCTGTGACGCTGTCTCCTGGAGGAGCCCTTTTCTCTCACTTTGGGTGTCCGTGATGGCGGTCTGCACGATGCCATCACGTTCTAGGTCGATCGCCTTTTGCAGGTCGCGTTCTCGCAGGCTATCTTCCGTGTTAGTTCTTGTTAGATAGGTGAAATATGCCTGTGACAGTGCTTGATAGCGCGAGTGATCTATCTTCAATTGAGTTATTGCCTGCTCGAGCTGTTGTATATAGTTTCCAGCGCCGGCGACATTGCATATCCCAAGTGTGGTTGTTTCCCAGGCCAACTCTAATTTAGCGCGGTGCGCTTCAATGTCAGTCTCATATTTTTCGCGGGCCTTTTGGGTCAGTGTGACTGCCCATTTGGGCCTTGCGCCTGCCTTGCACCTGTTGCAGATGCGCAGCGGTCTCTGTGTCTGAGTGATCGCTTTCCTGCGTGATGTCTGGTGAGTCTCTGAGTTCTGCCATGCTGTAGGTGTGTGTAGGCCTTTAGCCAGTGCGTGTGGCGTGCGGTCTTTTACCTGTGTCAGCGATGGGCGACTGTCTCAGATGACCCGTGTCCTGGCGGGTGTCCGGTGGCGTGGCCCTTGATGGCGCTGGCCGTGGGGACGTGCGCAGGGGTAGGTGAGATGGTGGATCCTCACTATGGGGCTGTGCAGGGGGTGCACTCAGACAGAGAAAAGGCAATTAGGTTTTGTGTAAGGAGCACTGTTTGTCTGCAAAGCTGCTGCCTCGTGTGCAAGGTTGCTTGTGCAGTGTAAGTTGCTGTGCAGTGTAAGCTGCTGCTTGTCTGTTAAGGCTGCAGGCAGTGAGCAGTTTGAGCTACTTGGTGCTTCTTTGTGTGCAGAGACTGCTCTGTTTTATCATGGAGTCTGGAGTAGCAGCTCCTGTAAGTGTCTGTAAGGCACACGGTATTTTCTCACTATTCTGCAAGCCAGGGTCATACGCAAGATGATTTAGCCCAGATAGTGTCAACTCGGCCCTCTTTTCCAAGCACAACAAGTCTGTTTCTTTTCTTTACTTTATTTGGGGAAAGTAGCATAAAATACAGTCACTTGTGAAGAGATGTTGATGTATGAATAGTGTCTCTCTGTGGGTGCCTTGGTAGTTAAGAGCAGGTGAGAAGATAATCCTACCATACAGGAGTATACAGCAGTGCTCACTCATCCAGAGGTAATGGTGGAAAAGGAAGTGAGGGGCAAGGGTCACACTAAAGGTTCAGTGAGACTGCACTAACTGTCAGCAAAAGACAGGGGGGAAAATGGGAAAGCCCAAAACTAGGAGGACTGGAGAAGTTGCCAGAGCAACCAGGGGTATGACAGACTGGAAGGAAAAAGAGATACATAATGTATCCATTCCATCTGCACTGAGAGAGAACTGCAAGGAAAGTGACATCCTAGTGCAGCTAGCAGGGGGAACTACCAAGGGAAGGGGGGCTGAAACAGAAAAGGCAGACAGGGGTATTTCTGTTCCATGACAACTTTATTGGAACAAATCCTCCCTAAGTCTGCTGGTCAGAAAGCACATCGCACAGCGATGCTAATGCCAATTTTAGACTATGGGACATAGTATATGGCACAACACCCCAAACTCACCTTAGCAAACTTTATACCTTCTACAACTCAATATGCCGCTTTGTCCTCCAATGCAATTACAGCACACATCACTGCGAAATGCTCAAAGAACTAGATTGGTCATCACTTGAGTCTAGGCGTAAAGTTCATCTTTTCTTTCTTGACTTCAAATACTTTCTGGGAAGCTACCCGCCTACCTGAACAAGTTCCTCACCCCTACCATATGCAGCACTTATCTGAGATCTGACTCCAAAAGATTGTTCATGGTCCCAAGGTTCAACAAAGTATCCGGCCGTTCCTCCTTCTCCTACCGTGCACTTCACAACTGGACAATCTATCTGAGACTCTCACAACCGCCACCAGTTTAAGTTCTTTCAAAACTAAAGCTGTCTCACATTTTAATCTGGTCTGTAACTGTTCCATACGCCTATAATATATATTATTTTTAACTGTACATGCAATGTCTTGTATATAATGTATAACCTTCCTCACCTACAGTATGTAACTATGTATTTGTAACCATGTATCTGTCATCATAACTCTGTGCCCAGGACATACTTGAAAACGAGAGGTAACTCGCAATGTATTACTTCCTGGTAACATTTTTAATAAATAAATCCCTGCTTCAGCACAGGTGGTGCAGTCATTCTGACTTAGCCACTGATTGAGCCACCTGTGCTGAAGCAGGGATAGCCTTAAAACCTGACCTGTTGGTGGCCCTTGAGGACTAGCCACCCCTGATTTAGATGGAGCCTACAACATTTTCCAAAGCATTGTTTGCCCTTCCCACCACTCAAGAGGTTAACTGCTTGTATTTGTTCAACTCTCAAATCTGAGACAGCATCGATGCAGCCGCCTGGAATCATGTGTACAGTACATCAATATTTAAGTGACTAGATCCAACTACAAGCCTAAGAAAGCTGGGAGGTGATGCATATCACAAAGGTGCTGCTCTTTAAGTGGGTCCAAAATACATCATAATTTTTTGCAAGAGGTCATGTATATTTCCTCTTGTAGTTGAATGCTCTTCAAAATCACAAAGTGAAGCCTAATATTTATTTTTAAACCGGACTTCTTCAAGGTTGCCTCGGATCTTCCCGTATTTTTTGGATGTTCCACGAGGAGAAGGGATTGGGGATTCTCTGAATCAGGTAAGATAAACACAAGAGAAGTCATATTGCAGTATGGCAGATGTCTTAAACAGTTCTTCAAATAGTTGATTCTTGATTTTGTGACATACAGTATTTTGTAGCTAGACTGATCTGTTTACTGGCGTGGACAACATTGCATTCCGATAAGCTACATGTACAGTAGATTGTGGTTTAATTGTCAGAACGTTTAAGTTATCTCGGTCTTCCTGATTGTTAAAGAACAGCATTATTATGAGTTTATTTGTTCATGTTTTGGTTAATGCAGTTATACTGTACATATATTAAAGGCAGATGATTAAAAAAAAGGATTTGCAAACTTTCTTTTCTAAATGATTCTCAGCTACTGGAAATATTTCACTACATTAACATAAAAGAAACACAGAGCTTTGTTTTTTATTCTTGGCTTTGATTTTCATGGCTTAAACATGGTTACATAAGACATATCCAAGCCTTGAATGACTTGCACAGTGCCCATAAAACTGCAAATAATATTTAATTTTCAGCATCTTGTTCTTCTATTCATACCTCATCCACAATGCTCAGGAGTGTTTTATAATATATATGTACATTGCTAGGCAGTAAAATATCCTGGCACAGATCACCCTTTTTAGTATAGTTCAGTAATACAGATACACATTTTGGAAATCTTCTCCTGAAGCCTGTGCGTTTTGCAAAACGGTCATACATTGATAATATACATGGAAAGTCTTTTTGGCTGCAATTGTTGTTCGTTAAATGTATATGGTCATAATGAACTGTTTTTTCTAGACTTGGATTGTGATTTCTTGGTTGCACATATGCCTGGTTATTCTAGAGAAATATTTTAGTGGAAATAGTCAGTGATTAGCCAGAGAACAATGATATGTATCCTATATATCTATAAAGCACATGAAAAAGCAATACAATGTTCCCTGCACTCATTTAAATCACTGATTCAGCCTCTGATAATCTTTATCTACATTTATTATAAAGTAGCCAAAAACAGAACATGAAACAGGCAGCATAATGTTTCGGGTATTCCCTTCATCAGGTGTGACACGGGGGGCTGTCTGTTTCGTGTTCTGTTATTGGCTACTTTATAATAAACGTGGATAAAGGTTTTCAGAGAGTGAATCAGGGATGTAAACGGGTGTGGGGAACATTTTTGTGCCTTTCTATGTGAATTTTGGAGCAGCGAGTCCTACTCCCTGTTCTGACCAGCACCCAAGGAACAATATAAACTAAAAGGGGAAGTGCAACTGCACTTTATTGCTTTATTTCAACTGTGTTATATCTTAAAGCACCATCAGCGTTTTATCAAATATAGTCATGTTAAAGCAGCAATGCTGCCAAATTTAATGCTCACCTATTTGTAGCTGAACCACACTGTTTCTAGCCCTGGGGATCTCCCGGTGTTGTGACAGGTTTTTCCCCTGGGCATTTAAATGGGCGTCCAATTGGAAGCCACAATGGATGAAGTTGCGGTTTCCTGTTGGCCTGCGGGACCTGCAAGATTTGGCGGCCATGTTGATCTCCCGAAATGGGGGTAGAAACGTGGTAACTACACCAGCAAGCAGCACCGAAAACCAGAGGGTCCCTGGAGCTAAAAGTAACGCGCTTTAACTTTGGAAGACCCTCTTATTCGAAGCCTTCAAAGAAAAAGAGAGGTTGAAAATAGATGATCAGACAGGATTTCTGCTTTAATAATATTAATGACTGTGGGAATACCAGAAACTCACTCAGTGTAAAGCAAATAATTCAATTTATGGGCAAATAATGGCCCTGCTAGATTGATAATATAGGGTTACGTTTAGAATAGTTACATTCTATTTTCCCTCTAAATATGTAATTAACGTTCTTTTTATGTAATATGAGTGTGTACAAAGTATTGTACAAATAATTTAACTGTTAGTGCACAGGTAAACAGGTGCATTTTTGATTTTCACCCTTAAGTACGATTTGCCAAGTGGAAGGAAGACTTAGGGAGGCGTTACTGTAGATCAGTGTTTTTCAAAGAGGGTTCCCCAGGCATTCATAAATGGTTCCATGCAGTTTTCAGGTCATTTGAAAATTATAGAAATTATCAGTGGAGGTAAAAGTACAAAGAACATGTTTGTAGGGAAATGCTATAAACCATATGTGAGATTGATGGAGAAGGCATCAAAACTAGGGCATGTTTGCATAATGGGGGATTTTAATTATCCTGACATAGACTGAGACATTGAGATTAGCATTACAACAAAAGGAAATAGTGTTTTGGGGTGCTTAAAGGCAATAATATGACCGAAATTATTGGGGAACCAACCAGGAGAGGGGCAATACTGGATTTGGTAATATCAAACAATGTAGAATAAATAGCAAATATTCAAGTCCTGGAACATTTGGGTAACAGTGATCATAACACAGTCTCATTTGAAATAAATTATCAAAAAACAGATTACTTGGGTTCAACAAAGACCTTAAACTTTAGAAAGGCAGATTTTAATAAACTGAGGTCTAATCTACAAGTAATACACTGGGATTATGTTTTTGCAGGGAAAAATGTAGAAGATAAATGGGCAGTCTTTAAAACATTGGTAGAAAAGCACACTTATCAGTGTATACCCTTGGGTAATAAGTATAAAAGAAATAATTCAAAACCAATGTGGCTAAATAAACAGGTAGGGGAGGAAATGGACAAGAAGAGGAAGGCGTTTAGATTCTTTGTCAGAAGGGACGGAGACATCGTATCAGAATTATAAGGAATGTAACAAAAATTGCAAAAGGGCAATCACATTAGCAAAAATGGATAATGAAAAAAAAATTGCAATAGAAAGTAAGGTCAACCCTTAAAAGTTCTTTAAGTACCTTAATAACAAAAAAATGAGAAAAGAAAATATAGGACCCTTTCAGTATGAGATGGGTGTGACAGGAGGGGGTAACCAGGCTACAGTATCTAATAAAGGTTAAGCCTTCTGGTTACCCGTGAAACCGTAGCTACATAAGCACCATAAGCCAATAATACACGTTGAAAATAAAGTGACCCCTACTTTTTTCTGTTTTCATGTTCCCTTGGCCATAGAACTTTGAGATTTCTTGTGTGTCAGTTTTAGGGGGGATATTTGGGTAGAAATACAATTATTTTGGTTGCAGGACTGTGGGGGCCGAAGTTACCAGTAGTCCTTTAATTCTCCCCAGCGAGCAGGCATTATTTGCGGGTATGCGGGGTGAATTACACCAGGGCAACCCAGTGTCCCCCAGACTCCTGGATTTCGAGCCCAAATATCCCAAAACCATTTCCATTATAAATATAAGGTTCCCCAAAGTGTATACTTTATTAAAGTGTATGTTATAATGTTTTAGACATTTGCTATAAGACTCTATACAGTCAGCTAAGGATAGACGCCAGCATTTCTGTAGATAGTCCGTAGTTCAAAGAGGAGCCGGAATGTTGAGAGGTGTCGGGGTGCTAAGTGGCCGGGGAAGGGTGAAGAACTAAGTCCGGAGAACAGAGACCCCCTTCGGGGAGGACCATCTGGTCTGCCAGACTTAGTGGAGCCTGCCCAATAGGTGGCAATGGATTGACTGGGGGAAGCGGCAGAATGTCGGCGCATTTCCCATAGGTCAATCCGTATGTCCCGTACACAGGACATCACGAGCTGGCTTGGCACGCCCCCTCTCCTGACGTCAGCCAAAGTACAAGCCCCTATTTCTTTTGGCTGGCGGGGAGGAATTCCCCCACTCTGATTGGTCGCTCCTCCTATCTCCATGCTGAAAATAGAACAGCGGAAAGTATGTAAGGAGAAGACCCAGTCAGAGAACCGAACCTTCCTGTGACTTGTCGATGAAGCTAGGGCGGGCGTTTCAAAGTCGCCTTGTTCGAAATAGCAAAGCAACCGGCTTCGTTTTGCAGCGAGAAAAGCCTGCCTCGCAGATAGTAAGCCCCGTCTTTTGCGGCCAAGTTCTACAAATCATTGTAGCGGTCATGGTCAGGATTTTGTGCTGAAATCAGTTCCAGGAGATTCAGGACTAGGTCCCGGTCAGGATTTTCTGCTGGATTTCGGTCCAAGATGTCCGGAACAAGGTTCCGCCCAGGGTAAGGCCTCGCAAGCAGGTGCCCTGCACCTAGGAAAGGCTGGATCTCATACCGCAGACCCCCGTAAGTGTGTATATTTCTGTATTTTGTGTTTCTGTGTGTTTCCAAGATTTTTATCCAAATAAACCTCATTTTATTTCACTGCCTTGTTTTGCCTATTGACTGATCCCTAAAATATAAAAGACCTTGTTTACCATGACAATGGCCAGGCAGATTATAATAATAATAATAGCATGTTCTTGTATATCGCTGCTAGTTTTACATAGCGCTTTACAGAGACATTTTGCAGGCACAGGTCCCTGCCCCGTGGAGCTTACAATCTATGTTTTTTTTGGTGCCTGAGGCACTGGGAGATAAAGTGACTTGCCCAAGGTCACAAGGAGCTGATACTGGGAATTGAACAAGGCTCCCCTGCATCAAACTCAGTGCCAGTCAGTGTCTTTACTCACTGAGCCACTCCTCCCAAATATTGGAGATATGGAAAAAGCAGAGGTATTACACAAATTATTTGCCTCTGTGTTTACCAGGGAAGAATCAATTTCAATAGTAGTGTCGCAGGAGGAAGCCACAACCTCCACATTAATTAATAATTCGTTAACTGAGGAAGAAGTTCATAGGCGGCTTGAAAAAATTAAAGCAAATAAGGCACCTGGCCCCAATGGCGTACATCCAAGAGTTCTCAAGAAGTTAAGTTCAGTAATAGCCAAACCATTACATTAAATATTCAAGGACTCCATTTTCACAGGCTCAGAAGCACAAGATTGGCGTAAAGCAGATGTGGTGCCTATATTTAAAAAGGGAGCTAGATCACAACCGGGGAATTATAGACTTGTAAGCCTGCACCTGGATTGAAAACTGGTTGAAAGATAGACAACAGAGGGTTGTCATAAATGGAACTTTTTCAGGTTGGGCTAAGGTCGTGAGTAGAGTACCTCAGGGATCGGTACTGGGACCCTGATTTTTAATTTGTTTATTAATGACCTTGAGGTTGGCATCGAGAGCAAAGTCTCCATCTTTGCTGATGATACTAAATTATGTAAGGTAATAGAATCAGAGCAGGATGTAGTTTCTCTTCAGGAGGTTTAATACAGATAAATGTAAGGTTATGCATTTGGGATGCAAGAATAAAAAGGCGACTTAAAATTAAATGTGGATAAATTGGTGGAATCCTTTTTGGAGAAGGATTTAGGAGTGCTTGTAGACAGCAGGCTTAGCAATAGTGCCCACGGTCATGCAGTAGCTACAAAGGCAAACAAGATCTTGTCTTGCATTAAACGAGCAATGGATGGAAGGGAAGTAAACATAATTCTACCCTTTTATAAAGCATTAGTACGACCATACCTTGAATATGAATTACAATTTTGGGCACCACTCCTTAGAAAAGACATTCTGGAACTAGAGAGAGTGCAGAAAAGAGCCACCAAATTAATAAAGGGGATGGACAATCTAACTTATGAGGAGAGGCTACCTAAATTAGATATACAGTATTTACATTAGAAAAGAGGCGTCTAAGAGGAGAGATAAGATAACTATATACAAATATATTCGGGGACAGTAGAGGGAGCTTTCAAAAGAACTATTCATCCCAAGGGCAGTACAAAGGACTCGGGCCATCCCTCAAGGTTGGAGGAAAGGAGATTTCACTAGCAACAAAGGAAAGGGTTCTTTACAGTAAGGGCAGTTAAAATGTGGAATTCATTACCCATGGAGACTGTGATGGCAGATACAATAGATTTGTTCAAAAAAAGGTTGGACATCTTTTTAGAAAGGAAAGGTATACAGGGATATACCAAATAAGTAAACATGGGAAGGGTGTTGCTCCAGGGAGTAATCCGATTGCAAATTCTTGGAGTCAGGAAGGAATTTATTTTTCCCCTTTAGAGATATCATTGGATGATATGTCACTGTTTTTTTTGTTTTCCTTCCTCTGCATCAATAAGTAAATATAGATATAGGATAAAGTATATGTTGTCTAAATTTAGCATAGTTTGAACTTGATGGACGCATGTCTTTTTTCAACCTCATCTACGTAACTATGTACCAAATACAGAAGAAATTTACAATGCATCTGATCTCAGATGCGCTATTAGAAAGGGTTGGGGTTCATTACAATGCATCTGATCTCAGGCGCGTTATTAGAGAGGGTTGGGTTTCCTTACAATGCATCTGATCTCGGACATGCTATTAGAGGGGGTTGGGGTTCCTTATATAGCCATGCATAATAATGGTATATTACTTTCTCTCTGTTGGCAGTAGTAAGTCCTGGTAAGTACAGGCATGCCAGCAGTAGTTATGAAGGTTTTCCCTCACACCATGGTGAGGTGCCCTTTGTATGGAGGGGAGTGGCTGTATGCTCTGAGTCCCTGGATAGTGACATCAGGGATGCGACTGCCTCCTGAAGTATATAAGGCACAACACAGTTAGTGATAGTGTGTTCCAGCAGCTGTGGAAAGTTGTTGGGAAGTTGTATTGCCTGCATAAGGGATTGTAGGAACACTTTGTGACCCTAGTGAAGTAACTAGCGGTCCAGGTTGACCAATCAGCCTGTCTAAGCCACTCTGTGTCCAGGGACCTGGCACAGAGAGGATCTCCCTAGGAGAAGAGGGAATCCCACTTCAATTCGGGAGGGCGTACCTGGCAAAGGGACAGCACGGAGAGATGTGCGGCTAGAGCTGGCAGCTGCATGGGGCAGTCTGCTACATCACCATCTACAATAAAGATGACCTTGTTAACGATACCCCAACTGTGTGAGTGTGAAATTACTCAGCAGTGGATGGCACCACCAAGAAGGAGTTCCTCACCAGGACCATCTCCCTGCGGAAACACAGATCCTGATGAGGTGGAGGCGCTGCACATGATGTAAGTTGAACTCGCACCCACTACCTCAGCTACCTGTCCTGATGACATCCCCTAATACCATCAAGCGGGAGACTCAGGAGTTCTGTTGCCTACAGGTGCACCACCAAACACAAACACGTAATGGGGGATGGTTATTAGAGTACCCGGGCCAATGTGAGATTGGGGGGGGGGGGAACCCGTTACAATTGGAGGCGCTGCTGAGATGATATATATCTATTAAACAGGACAGGCTTTTGCTAGGCACACACTAGGAAACAGGGAAAGTGTATGCTGCCACTTTGTGCTGCGTTGGGATGGAACCGCAGGGATACCCTGGGAACCTGAGAGGAGTTAGTGGGTCTGGAGAGGGGCTATAGCTGTCCGAGTCACCTTGAGGTCGCGCTAGGGGTAGGACGCCTGAAGGGAGAGCCTGTTAACTAGGTCAGGAGTCCTGGAGAGGGTCTGCACTAGGCTGACCAAGAGAGGTAGACGCCCAAGTACTGCATGGAAGCCCCAGAGTACTCTAGCCATTCCAGATCACTTACCGAAGGGAGCACAGACTGGGAGGAAGGAGATACAGTAGACACTGAGAGAGTGAGCCTAGCCTGAGGTAGTGCAACACGAGTTAGACCTATGTTAGGTACACAAGGTGGTGCACAAGGCATATTTATTATACGGATGTGGTAGCTGCCCCGCAGAGCGGAGCTCCATGTACAATACTCCAGTATACAGTGAGCAAGAAGCGACCGTCAGAATGGAGGATCTGCAAAGAGCAGAAGGTCCAAGATGCCGGGATGAGGAAGGAGAACAAGCTACAGGAGAGACTCTTGTGTGTTTGTTATGGAATGGCGTGAAAGCCGTGGCTGCGCCGTGTTTGTCATGCCTATGTTTTTGGGAAGATACCCCCGAGAATAGTGAGGACGACAGCCTTGCGAGATGGGAGGAACGAAATGGACTTTGTTACACACCAATAAACAAACAGCCAGACGCTACCTCAAATATGAAGAAGGACAGTACTTACCAAAATGGCGGTTCCCGCGTTCCCGGGACACCGCGTGGGCCAGCTGCAGAAAGTCTTGCAACTCTGCAGTTTGCTAATTGTTGGCCAGAATTGGCGGCAACGAGGAAACTCCACCCAGTTGGGGAGTTTGGCGCGAAAGCTGGAGCCGCGCCCTCATGGACTATGACTCACTCCGCCCCTGTGCAGGGTCAGCCTACAAAGCGGCGAGACATCCCCCCAGTTTCAACCAGGGGGAGTGGTCTGCAGTTCCACCGGATGCCGATGGAGGAAGTGGGGGGAAGGATTGCACTACCATCCCCTGCACTTCAATTGCGAAGAGCCATTGATCAATACAGACCGCTAGGACGAGTGCTTCCGTTGGTGACCATGGCTGAGCAAGCGGAGAAAGTGGAGCATAGTCCCTTGATATCCACCCACCCCTATTCGGCTCCAGGAGGCTTCCTGATTATCCGCGTAGAGGGTGTGGAGACAGTGGTCTGTCTCTGCCTGCAGTGCAGACTGCCTGGCAGAGCTGTGGGCAGCGAGGCTCGATGCCCTCATTGTGGACTGCAATATATGTGGCCTATGACGACATTTGTGCCTGTACAAGCCGTGGGGATGAGAGATCCTACCCCGATATCGGCAGCGGAGCTCCCGGGTGCACTGTGGAATGCGAGTGCAGGTCCCGCGGAGCCGGAATCAAGCCGAGTTCTTAAGGCCGAGAAAACCAACCATCGGAGAGGTGACCGGAAAGGAGCCCATCGACGGTCCCATACTGGAATACCCCGCCCGAACTGTAAATTAGAGTCCTCGGATGAGGAGTGTGCCAGGTTGGCAGGGGCACAGGACTTGTTGGCGGAGTACCATACTAGTGGTATTCCATGGCGAGATGCTATCCCTCGTGGTGTGGAGACACGGAGTCGAGTGTCTCCCGTACCGCGACAACCCGATCGCCGGAGTCCCACTGCTGTGGTGACTAGCGGGTCGGAAGGAGGTCGATCCACCCCGACCCTGCGGAGCAGTAGGTTAACTCCATGCTCACCGCAGATTCCGGGGGTGGAGGTGAACGAAGAGCGGATCCAGGGTCAGGCTGGACCGCGCAGCAGAAGGGCGTTGCCAGATGTCCTCGTGGAGGAAGAGGTCTCGCTTGGGGACCCAACCCAAGATGGTGTCGCAGCACGTGCGTGTCCAGAGGCAGTTCCGGACGACCTGAGTGGTGTCGAGTGGGAGGCGATTGCGCCTCTACGGTCGAGCAGTGGGAGTCGATCCCCTACGGACAGACGGAGTGGGCGCTTGAAACGGAGAGCGAGAGGCTCAGCTGCCGAAGGAAAGAGTGGACATTGTGGCGGACGTGAGTCAGGTATAGCGGAGGAGCAGGCTGTGACCTTGCCGGTACCTACTGTCCGGCCCCGTCCCCCAACCCCGTCCATACCCAAAGTTAGCCCCAAGGCCCTAGTTCAATCCCCTGTCCCTGTCACCTGTTCATTCGGGTCAACCTCTAGCCTGGGGATGTCAGGGGATTCCCGGGGTCCTACCGAAGAACGGACTGGAAGCCTGGACTGGGGAACTTCAGATGATGGGTCGGAGGGTGGAGGGAGGATTTCCCGACGAGGGGCGGTACCCAGTGATAGCACTAGCATGCTGATTATCACGGGTGGACACTGGTCACAGCGTAAAGAAAGGTTTGCACCATCTGAGGGTACTTCAGGGGTATCATCGGGGGGATGGTTATTAGAGTACCCGGGCCAATGTGAGATTGGGGGGGGGGAAACCCGTTACACTTACAATGCATCTGATCTCAGATGCGCTATTAAAGGGGGTTGGGATTCCTTACAATGCATCTGATCTCGGATGCGCTATTAGAGAGTGTTGGGGGTCCGCAGAATTTCACAATATAATTATAGGGTTCCTTAACCAAATAAAGGTTAAAAAAAACATTGCTGTAGATTCAGATGGTGCACATATTATAGAGAAATGTCACATTATGCATATCTGTGTTGTTTGTTCTCATTTTCTGCATCAATAAATGTGCAAGTTATGCAGTGGCGCTAGATGTCAGAAACCTGATTAACACGTTTCTTACAATTGGCGCAGTCTGGAACAAAAATGGTGCAGTGCCTCAAACCAAACCGTTATTTACGGTTTGCTAGAAGTCACAATTACATGGTCCAGGATCTTGAGCTAGGTTCTCCTGCTTCAAAGATGGTTCCGTTATCCCTAGGCATGGGCAATTGGAGATCCATGTTTTGTCTTGCATGTTAGCTCACACTATTAGAATATTCCTGTGTGTGCTTGTAATATAATGTGTCCTATTCACATTTGAAACAGTTTTGTAAAAAAAAATACCAGTATTGGAAAATAACTGCTTTGCTAATAATATTTGTCTTTTGTATTTCTATTTTTATTTCAGCCGCTTAAATTTCGTAAGCATTGGGCAGTACTGTTACTGAATACCATGGTTCATAAGAGCAAATCATTTTGGATTGCCAATTTTCAAGAGCACGTCATTAACATAAATATCGGAGGGTTGAAGAAGCGTATCAGTTCTGTCACTCTGTCTCAGTTTCCAGATACCAGACTGGGACGATTGCTATCCTGTGAATCAGAAGAATCTATTCTACAAATCTGTGACGACTACGACTTGGTCTCCAAGGAGTTTTACTTTGATAGAAACCCAGGCCTTTTCCCCTATGTTCTGTACTTCTACGAGACTGGGAAACTCCATATGATGGAAGACCTGTGCGCCTTCTCTTTCTCTCAAGAAATTGAATACTGGGGAATCAGCGAATTTTTTCTAGACTCCTGCTGCAGCTACCGTTATCATGAACGGAAATTAGAAAACAGACGTTGCAACTGGGATGAGGAAAGTGAGGTGAGCAGTGTTGACACCTCGGTAGATGACATTTCTGACATTAACCAGGACCTAATGCGTTTTAATACATTAAAGTATGGCAATTTGCGCAAACGACTATGGCTCACTATGGAAAATCCCGGCTATTCTATACCTAGCAAAATATTTAGCTTTGTTTCCATTTGTGTAGTTCTTCTCTCTATATCTACAATGTGCATTAACAGCATGCCGGAATACCAAAAAGTAGATGAAGATGACCTTCCTGTAGATGACCCGATACTCCACAATCTTGAATATTTCTGTATCTCCTGGTTTACTTTTGAAGTATCCTCAAGGTTGATCCTTGCACCGAACCATAAGAAATTCTTCAAGCATCCATTGAACCTTATTGATATTGTATCTGTACTACCATTTTATTTCACCCTTTTGGTTGACGTGACTGTTGGCAGTGATCCAGAGTGGGGAAATTTGAGCAAAGTAGTGCAAGTATTTCGGTTAATGAGGATTTTTCGAGTGTTAAAGTTGGCACGACATTCAACTGGACTGCGATCCCTTGGAGCTACACTTAAGGTAAAATATGTGGATTTTGATTTTAAGTACAATGAGCTGAGCATTTAGAACTCTTCACAAAAAGTATTATAAACCAGTGGTGACCATTTAAATAAATATTACCATTCTTAAAACACTTTTGTGAACAGGCCGTAGATTTAGAAAAGGTCTAATGTGGAGAATATTATAGTATATGTTAGGAAAAAATTACGCTTGTTAGGAAATAATAATGGAATGTATATTCAATGTTATGTTCTGCCATTTCAGTGCTTGCAACAAAATACGTTACAATGCATTGCACATACTTTAAAGCAAAAATCAACCATGCACAATATTATTTTTGTGTCTTTCGTTTGGTTCTGTTAAGGAGTGTGCCCTAGTGCATGACTGCAATAGTTCTACACTATGTTATTTATTTATAAAATGTGTTACCAGGAACTAATACATTGAGAGTTATCTCTCCTTTTCAAGTATATCCTGGGCACAGAGTTATGCTGACAGATACATAGTTACAAATACATGGGTACATTAGGTGAACAGGGTTATACATTATGTATAAAGACATTGCAACAGTTTAACATATTTTATCTTGTAGGCGTATGACACAGTTACAGACCAGATTAAAATGTGAGAGAGGAATCCCAACAAGGGGTTGAGCTGCAATTCACGAATATCTTTATTTTTTTATTATAAATCACAGAACAGCTTACAAATTAATTGCACCAATACATTGAATTAGTCACTTCACTGAGTATTTTTTCTTTTTCTTATTTTAAGAATGGCACTTTGAATTGGTTTGAGTGCATCTTTGGTAACACCGTTTTTTCAGATTAAAATGTGAGACAGCTTTAGTTTCGAAAGAATTTAGACTGGTGGTGACTGTGAGAGGCGAAGGTAGATTGTTCCCGGTGTGAGGTGCACGGTAAGAGAAGAAGGAGCGGCTGGATACTTTGTTGAAACTTGGGACCGCGAACAATCATTTGGAGTCAGATCTCAGATGATAAGTGCTGCGTGTGGTAAAGGTGAGGAGCTGGTTAAGATAGGTGGGTAGCTTGCTCAGAAAGTATTTGAAGGCAAGAGAGGAAAGATGAACTTTGCGCCTAGACTCAAATGATGACCAATCTAGTTCTTTGAGCATTTCGCAGTGATGTGTGTTGTAATTACATTGGAGGACAAAGCGGCATATTGAGTTGTAGAGGGTGTCTTGTTTGCTGAGGTGGGTTTGGGGTGCTGTGCCATATACTATGTCCCCATAGTCTGTAATTGGCATTAATATCTGCTGTGCGGTGTGCTTTCTGACCAGCGGACTTGGAGAGGATTTGTTCCTATAAAGTACACCTAGTTTTTCATAGGTTTTGGATGTCAGAGTATTAATGTGCAACCCAAATGTTAAATGGGAGTCAAACCATATGCCCAGATATTTAAAACTAGTGACAGGAGCTAGGATGGTATTAGAGTTGGTTCTGATCTGTAGCTTTGTCATTGGTAACTTTAGAAATTTAGTCTTGGTCCCAAATACCATTGTTACAGTCTTGACAGTGTTTAAAAACAGTTTGTTTTGGGAAATCCAGTTTTCAAGTCTCAAAAAATCAGATTGAAGTATGTGTTCAAGGTGAGAGAGGTTAGGGCTGTGTGCATACAAGATTGTGTCATCTGCATACTGTTGCGGACCCTTTTATTTCCTACATCCCCGAATTTGACACATTCTTCTATGCCCACAGCACTAACATCTCATGTATATTGAAGCTCCCTTATAAGCTGTAGGAAGATCATTGATGAATACTGATAATAGTAGGGGCCCCAGAACAGATCCTCGCGGGACACCCCAGGTAATATCCAAAGGGTTGGCGTTAGTGCCCGAGATGCACACATGTTGGAATCTACCCGATAGGTACAGTAGGAATGAAACCAGTTTAAAGCATGTTTCCCTATTCCAGAGCATTGAAGAATGTTTAGCAAGATAGCATTATCAACAGTATCAAAAGCCTTTGCAAAATCAAGGAATTTTGCACCAGTAAGTTGTCCCAGTTCCATTCCACACTGGATCTAATTGCAAACGTTTAGGAGGGTAGTTACTGTGGAGTGTTTGGGGCAAAAGCCAGATTGGAATTGGCTAGGGAAATTGGTCTTCGTATAGTAATCGCTTAATTAGGACATGGGACTTAATCCATGACTTTTGATAGTATTGGGAGAAGAGAGATTTGCTTGTATTTTGAGACAGTGTTTTTGTCCCCACTTTTCAAGATTGGGACAACTCTAGTAGTTTTCCAGGTCTTAGGGATATGGCCTGCAGACAGAATAGAGTTGACTAGGGAGGCAAGCGGTTTGGCAATTGCGGGGGCACCAAGTCGTAGGAACTTAGATTTTTGTTCCAATTTTGCAATTAAATGAAACCCTGTAAAATGGTATATTATTCCCATCTACACACATGATGTGTGACGCTCCCATGATGTCATCTAGCGATGACGGTTTAGCTTTCCTTTTGCTACAGGTGCAAGAATGACCCCATCAGCAATACTGGGTTTAGTGGCACGTATTCTTATCAGGTAGATACAATAGTTAATATGGTTAAAACTCGAGGGTTCCCAGAAAAAAAAACAATCAATATAAACTATCAGCACCAATCAGTGCTTTAAAAAGCATAGCAAGAAAAATGTAGGCAAATAACACTGAGTGAATAATGTGCAAGTGAATATATACAATTATATGATACAACCATAAGCTCTGAAAGAAAAATACCTTTTTCCAATGGTTTTGAATCTAGGCAAAAGCAGATAACAGAGCGCAAGTATCCTCAGGTGTATATGTGAAAAAATAAAGGAGAAATATATGTACGAAAATAAATGTGATTTAAAAAATGGCCGTAGGATACTCACGTGGTATCCAAATTAAGCAGGCGATTTAGAGGACCAAACAGCAATGGATCTTGAAGTATTTCTGGTAGATAGCAAGGTCTCCCCTCATATATAATAAAAAAGAGAGAGAGAGAATATAGTTCTATATGTATTTACTATTGCATAAAGGAAGTGGAGATACACTTACAAACATAAGTTAAAAACAAGCAGTATGACCACATACATATCGTAGGAGCCGTCCCGGAGCTCACACCATCCACCTCTTCTTCTTCTCCTCCTGAGTGCCCGTCTGCAACGTCACTTCCGTAAATAGGTACCGCATGCAAGGCGCACGGTGTTACAGAGCTGGAAAGTATTTTCCTCTTCTTTTGGTGTTGGGTTCCCTGGTCTCCCAACACAGATCTGCCCTACGCATTTCGTCCAGATCAACTTCCTCAGGGGCTATGCATGACCCCTGTGGAAGTTCATTTTCTTTGTTAGATGTAACGGGTCCTCCCTGTCCCAATCTCATATTGGGCCTCCTCATGGAACTCTCGCTCTGGTTACAGGGATTTTGGTGGTGCATACCTGCTGGTAACAGGAGGGCCTGGGTCTCCCGCAATGTCATGGGGGATAACAGGACAGGGTTCTCTGGGGCTGAGCCCGAATTCTTCTTAATGGTGCAGTGCCTCCATCTTGTGCAGCCCCCAGTTGTGTGGGGTGGAGTATCTGGAAAAGAGTTATCTCCCTCTCCTTCCAATATACTCCACTCTTAGGCAGGAGGTAAAACAAAAGGGTTCTTTTTTGTCCAGACCAGTAGCAGCTTATGCACAGCCCACAGCACTTCATCAGAAGAGTGTTCACCACCAGGATGATCTCTAGACACACTCCTTGTCAAATATAAGAGCAGTCCCTTTTTCCTTCCCTTACTCCTTTGTGGAGCAAGAGAGTATCTCCCCTAAGGGAGAGCCTTCAGCTTACCAGAGCCCTGGCAGCTTAATTAGAACCCACCATCCTCTTTCTGAACTGCAGAGGAACCACCTCTCTCAAAGCTAGAGAGGAACACACAAAAAAGGAAGGGGTAATCCTTTTAGTACAGATTCAGTAGTCCCACCCCTGTGCCTTTGACAGACACCAGGCATGAGCACTACCTTCTCTGACCAACTGAATCACAGTGGTTGGGGCAAACCCATTTTAACTCCTGGCAAACCTGCCCTTACCAGGGATTATTGCACAGGAGGAGGACAGAATAATAGCCCAAACCTACCAGGGATATACAGATATGAGGGGAGACCTTGCTATCTATCCAGGGTCAGTTTAACCATTTGGCCAACTAGGCGGCCGCCGTCTAATGTAGTGTTCTTACAGGCAGGGGATTTCCCTGAACAGGGATAGTGCTAGGCAGTTTCCTCCATCCTGATTGGCTGCATTACTTAGCAGCAGCCAATCAGGAGGAGCTCTCAGGAGACTGGGGACTCGCCAAGAAAAAGGAAGCAGCATAGCTGGCTGAAGAGATTTGAAGCTGTGCATGTATCTCTGTCAGGGCCGCCAACAGAAATCATGGGGCCCAGGACAAATGAAATGAGCGAAACTGGCGGGCAGCTGCAGCATCCCCCGCGGCTGCTGCTCGGTTGGCGCGCGGGAGGTGCGAGTGGGAGGTGGGCTGAGGGGGGGGGGTGGTGGGGCGCAAGACTTGGCAGGCGGCTCAGGCATTCTCTGCTGCTGCTGCCCGGGGGGGGGGAATCCTGGGTTGGCGCTTCCCTGCCGTCCATCCCACATTGGGAGCGGGAGGGGGGGAACGGGCCCACAGGCAGCAGGCCAGACACCCTGTGGGACCTCGGCTCTGCACATGCGCATGGGGAATCACAGCCATTTATTTAAAAAAAAATTTTTTTAATATAACGGGCAGGCCCGCACAGGGGGCCCGGGCGCTGGGCCCCCCTGACTCACGGGGCCCGGGACGCCCGTACCCTTAGTCCCCCCCTGTTGGCGGCCCTGATCTCTGTTATGTGTCTCTGTCTGGCGCTCTGGCCTGGTGTGTGTCAGTGTGGGGGGTGAGAGTGTGCCAGTGGGTGGGAGAGCGTGCCACTAGTGGGGAGAGGGAATGTCAGTGGATGAGGGGGGAGATTGTGTCATTGGTGGGAGGTGGTGGGAAGAGAGTGTCAGTGGGGAGTGAAGAAATGTCAGTGGGGAGGAGAGAGAGTGTCAGTTGGGGGGGGGAGGGAGAAGAGAGTCAAAGAGAGAGGGGGGACGAATATCCTTGCACCAGCCCTGTATCTACCAGAAATACTTCAAGTTCCCTTTGCTGTCTGGTTGCAGAGAGGTATATCCTCTAAATCGCCTGATTTATTTGGATACCACGTGAGTGGAATTATCCTAAACCCAGTTTTTTTTCAATCATTCTTATCTTCACACAGTGCTGCACTTTGTTTTTTTCACATATATACATGTACCTGTAGATATTTGCGGTCCATTATCTGTTTTTGATTTGAAAAGCATAGTAAACCTACAGTATATTGGTATAGCTAGATAAGATCATGTTTTCAGTTTGGTCTTTAAAATTGTAATTCCATGATGAAAGTTGCTGTGTGGCCCCTACTACAGGTGCAGCGGCTGTTATTCAAACATTTCACGCGTTGTATACCTCGGAATACCCATGTGATGGCGTGCAATTTCTTCCAACCTTACCGCGTGTTTACTCGTTTTTATCGAGTGCAGAAAATGGCATTTTAGTGTTTTGGTTTTTAAACACCTGAAATTGACACAGTAGCACAGTACTGTACACATTACAATTCATTCATTTCTGCCACGGATACGCAAAGAATTGCACCCAAAGAAATCATAGTCCATGAAATTCAAACAAATCAACTGCGGTAAACACAGGCACGAATGCCGCGAGGAATACAGCAGACCACATGAAACCGGCTCCGTGAAATGTTCGAATAACGGCCGCTACAATTGTAGGTTAACACCACTCGTTTATTTCTGTGTCAAGAAACCTAACTTATTCACATTCATCTTTCTATTTTTTTTTTTAAATAAAAAATACAGAGATGCATTTATTAAATCTCCTGGTTCTCTCTGGTTGGCAGCTGCATAATATTGCAAATGTTGAACATTTGGGATTGATCATTCCTACTCCAACAAATTTGAAGAACCTTATTTCATCTTAACACTGACAAATCCTGCTTGTCTTTACTACATGCCACAACCTTCAAGAATTTGATGGATGTCTGCTGAAGACTGTACATACTGTAAAATCACACCTTTTCGTATACAGAATATTAAAGCTAATTATACCTGTGTTTTGTTGTCTTTTAGCATAGCTACAGAGAAGTAGGAATTCTACTCCTTTACTTGGCTGTTGGCGTCTTAGTTTTTTCTGGCATGGCATACACGGCAGAAATGGATGAAGACACAGGATTTGACACCATTCCTTCGTGTTGGTGGTGGGGCACAGTGAGCATGACGACTGTCGGCTATGGAGATGTCGTGCCTGCAACTGTTGCTGGAAAGTTAGCAGCCTCCGGTTGCATCTTGGGTGGGATATTAGTAGTTGCCTTGCCTATAACGATCATTTTCAACAAGTTTTCGCACTTTTACCGCCGGCAAAAAGCTCTTGAGAATGCAGTGAGGAATAGTGACAGAAAGCCCAGCAAAGAAGAGAACAAAACTGAAGACAACAATTCTGAACATTTTTCCGAGCTATGAAGGAATAAACATCACCGTCATGATATATATTTTTTAAAAGTACAAACACGTCTCAACTTCAGGGGGCATCACAACACTTTACAAACAATTTAAGAACAATTAAACTTACTGTACATCTAGAAAATTAGACAGAACTCAGACAGGGAAAGCCAAAAGGAAGAAATGAGTCTTACACCGTGCCCGAAACAATGGTGAAGTCAGTACGCACCTGAGCTATGGTGGGGGCCTATTCCAAACCTCTGAAGCTGCACACAAGAAGGCTCGTCTACCAAACATAGGGGCAGAACCCTTGGCATAGACAGGCTGACCCCCACCCTGAGGACCTGAGATCATAACCAGTATCCCTCTGAGGCATCAAAAGAGACTGCAGATAGACAGACCCTTCTAGGGTTTTGAAGGCCATAATGACAGATAATAGGTAGAATTTCAGCACATATATACATGCATGGTGCTAGAGGGGTGTATCTTCAAGACTGTATATGCTACATACTAAATGTCTTTAAATTCACCAAATCAGTGACAAAGCGGTCACTTTATCATGAGTGCGGGAATTCTGGTTTCATTTCCCCTCTGGAGACCCATTCTTCCCGGGATACATACCTCTGAAGGGGCTGTCTCGGTGGTCACACAATACAGCAGTTTCATGGTCCCACGTCATGTAGGGCAATAGGAAGCCGCAACGTCATGACATGGGACCTTTAACCCTGCATTAGATACCGGAAGCACCTTTAGAGGTATGTATCTCGTGGAGCAGGGGGTCCCCAGAGCTTAAAATAATGTGCGTAATGTGTGTTTTTAAGGAAATGCTTCTTTAAGATGTTAAAAGTCCATTAAACTGAACTTTGTTAAATTATATGATACTCATATTATATTTCTATTGATCCAAAGGAGGGCAAACCAAAAACCTCAACGAAACATGACAGATGTCTCATAAAGGGAAAAAAAAGTCCTTCCTGAGTCCAGATTTTCCCCTGGAAAAACACCTTTCCTATATTTCATTGAATCAGCATATTGTCTATTACATGCCTCTTTTCTGTATAAATAATCCTGATTTGGATAGCCTTTCCTCAGAAGTCAGGACTTTCATTCCCTTTATTAACTTGCTAACTCTACTGTACACTTTTTCCAATTCCATAATATCTTTGTTTATGGAGAGGTATCCAAAACTGTAACCAATATTCAAGGTGCAGTCTTGCTAAAGATTTATACATGGGCAAAATTAAGCTGTCTACCCTTTTATCTATACCACATTTTACACATGATAATATCATGTTTGCCTTTGCAGCTACTGACTGACATTAATCAATATTACTAAACCTGCTGTCTACAAGCACTTCTAAATCCTTCTCCAGTGCGGATTGACCTAATTATGTTCCATTTAATTTGTAGGGAGCAAGCTAACAATAAAATTATTACTATTCCAAATTAGATGTTTATACCGTATCTTTAACAATTACAGGCATCACACTAATTAATTCTTTATTCAAACAGCCTCATTGCACAAAGTGCAGGTTTAGTGAATACGGCAATGTGGATAGAAAATGATATTGTGTAAGATGTGTCAGACATTACAAATGGCCTTATTGCTCTTAAATTGACAATAACAGTCAATGTCCTCTTAACAGCAACCTATCAGCATGATTTGTATCAACTGAGCAGCGCTTGCGTTAGTTAGGCCTCGCTTATAGTAGAGCCGGCAGTGCGCGCGCGACCGCGTGACATCACTTGCGCGTGAAATTTGCACAGCCGGAGGCATCGGGAGGCTACAGGGAGTCGCGGCGGAGGCTTGACCGTGACATCACGTGAGCGGTTCGCCCTCATTGGCTGAACTGCTCATGTGCCACGCGGCTAAATCAAAATGGAAAATATTCTTGAGAAACCCTTGGACGGTCGCCCTGCAGCGCCGCGCGCAAACTATGTGCACCTTTTTTTTACATTACATTCCTTTGTTCCGGCGGCGTGCGATGTTGCGCAAGTATAATCACGACCTAAGCCGTTTTTGGAGTGGTTATGGGGTGAGTTGAGGGAGGAGTGACTTGACGCAGCCTAATTGGATGTGTCAACATTGTTATAAAGTCTTTAACACTGATTTCCTTTTTCTTTTTCAGTTTTACGTGCCATTATCTGTGCTATTGTTATAGATCAGCATCAAATGCAAAAAACCCAACATTTAGTGACTTGTTTCTTGCACAAAAGTCAGTAAATTGATACATAAGGGGATATGTATGTTTTTTGTTTTTTTTAATGGCGCAATTAGCACCAACCACAGAGCATCTGCATCAATGCAGGCGCAGCGACACGTAGGAACCGCTCGCATTTTGCTTTGAGACAGTTTGGCCCAGATCCACAAAATGGCATTTATTCCCATTCATATAGTACAGATATAGGATAACATATCTGTTGTCTAAATTTATCATAGGATGTACTTGATGGACGCGTGTCTTTTTTCATTCTCATTTACTATGTAACTGTGTAACTATGAATAGGAGCTGAGGGGTGCTAAACTCTCTGGTTGATCTGATCCTTAGCGCTTGTTGCTTTGTCCTCTCTACCATCATATTTTGCCTTTTCAGGAAACTTATGTTGTACTTTAGTTATGTGTTTTTTTGGGGGTTTTTTAAACACGACTCCCAAGATGACTATTGCCATTGTAGTAGCACTGTAACATCTAATGCAGTGGTGCGCAAACTGGGGGGCGCAAGATTATTTAGGGTGGGCGCAGACGACGTGCACGAAATACGGGGGCGGGCAGATGCTGTGCACAGGCGGCCAATAAGCTGAAGCTCCGTGCTGCTGCTTCACTGTGCCGTGGCTTGCTGCGGGGGCGGGGCTTCTCTGTGCTCTCTGCTTGCTGCAGGGGCGGGGCTTCTCTGTGCTCTCTGCTTGCTGTGGGGGTGGGGCTTCTCTGTGCTCTCTGCTTGCTGCAGGGGCGGGGCCTTCACTGCACACACAAACCTCTTCCTCCTGTCTGTTTTCCCACCCCAGTTTGCAGCAGCACACAGGGGACCACAGCATGCTTAGTACTTCCCCCACCAGGTGAAAGTGTGTGACTGTTATAATTGTGTTGTGTTGTGTGTGTAGTGTCTGTGTTGGTTGTGATTGAGTGTGTGTTTTGATTGAGTGTGGGTGTTGTGATTGTGTGTGTGTTGTGATGTGTGTGGATGTTGTGTGTGTGTTGTGATTGTTTGTGTTGTGATTGTGTGTGTGTGTGTTGTGTCAGTGTTGGTTGTGTGTGTGTGTGTTGTGTCGGTGTGTGTGTGTTGTGATTGAGTATGTGTGGGTGTTGTGATTGAGTGTGTGTGTTGTGTCTGTATGTGTTGTGATTGATTTAGTGTGTGTGTTGTGATTGTGTGTGTGTGTGTGTGTTGGTGTTGTGATTGAATGCAGCGGTGTGCAAACTGGGGGGCGCAAGATTATCTAGGGGGCACAGGTGGCGTGCGGCGAAACCTGGTGTGCGCAGGCCGCCGGCAGACGCTGGGCACGGGAGGGCGAAAAAAGCTGTGCGTGGGTGGCCAAACAGGATAGTGCAGGTAGCATCCATGTGATGGTGTATGTGCACGCGCGGGGGCTTCGGAGGTACAGAGGAGGAGCACGCCCCAGCGCTGTGATGTGAAACGCCCCTCCTTCCGGTGTCTGCCCTGCAATAGCGCTGTGTTCCTGCTCTCCTCCGCTGGCAACCTGCTTCGCCGCGATCCTCTGCAAGTGAAAGGGTCGGCTGCCACTAAATCAATCATACTATGAATGTACAGAAATAATTAAAAACAAAAAAGTGAAAACACAACATTGAAAACGGAAATAAATAATACATAATACTGTAGGAAGGAGTTTGGATGACACTGGGGACAGCAAGCCAAAGAGCAGGGAGAATAAAAAGGCAAATGGGAGAAGGAAAAAAGGGAGGGGAAGGGAAAAAAAGGAGGGGGGGAGAGGGAAGGGAGGTAGCAAAGGGGTGGATGAATGCCCCCCCAAAAGGATTGCCTTTGTGCACGTGCGCTCTCCCAAGCTTGACGCTTGGGGAGACAAACAAAATTGACTTTGAAGTGCGCTCAGCAGCAGTCAATACACACCCCCACCCCTATACCCACGCTGCCGCTGAGAGCAGTGACATCACCAACTCTCCAAGCATGAGAGCAGATGTCCTGCATAATTTTGCAAGCACGAGCGGGGGGGGGGGGGTGGGTGGGGGGAGGGAGCCTCATGGATCGGGAGGATCCATGAGCGCCCCTCCCCCCACCCCCCACCCCCCCGCTCGTGCTTGCAAAATTATGCAGGACATCCTGCTCTCATGCTTGGAGAGTTGGTGATTTCACTGCTCTCAGCGGCAGCGTGGACGCAGCCTAATTTTGCAAGCACAAGCTGTTGAAATATGTAAGTATTTAGACATACTGCACCGACACACTTTATTCGAGCAAATACCAGTATGTACTGGCAGATACCTGGAATGCGCCGCTCCTCACCTCTGACAAGCCCCGTTGCTTTTGCCTTCCCAGCCTGGGTTCATGCCTGGCTGACGGGCGGCTGATCTGTTAAATGTAATGATTAGGATTTAATAGGCTGCAATGCTTCGCGTGTCTACCAGATGCATAAATTCATGAATTGTAATGCGTATATATATTATACGGTGCAGTATTGCAGCCAGCGGGATAAAATGCTTCAATCCCTGCTTGGAAAATACCTCAATGCACTCGGGCAGAAAACAGTCACAAACCTCAATACACCCGGGTATACCCGAATTCGTGGGACTAGCCGAGCTCGAATAAAGTGTGTCGCCAGTGTATTTGTATTTACATTGTATACCGTTTAATAAAGGTTTTTTTTTCATGTGATTTTGATTACATCAGTCAGACGGGGAGGTGGGGGGGGGGGGAATTTCATGGATGAAAAGGGGGGCTCGGCATGAAAAGTTTGCTCACCCCTGATCTAATGCACAGGTTGTTCGGAAAACAACGTGTTTACATTAAAAGTCATGTGAAATTATTGGGCTTTCCAAGATTGTTTTGTGCTCTTATTGTGTCACTATATCATTGACAAATGGCACATACTGTACACTATAGACCAATTACTGTTTGCACAGCGCACGGAAAAAAAAAATCTGTATTATTTTTCATAAACTTGTATCTTCATCCTGGCATTTAATCTTTGCTGTGTATAACCCAAACTCATAAGTGCAATGCATCATAAGTTATAAACGATTATATAATTTAGGATGGGGCAAATTCAGAATAAAGTACCTTCATATAATAACATACCTAAGTCTTCCGGAAACAGAGCTGCGCCTCCTGCAACGAGTGCAGAATTCCGTGGCCAGGTTATTAACTAACCAGACCCGTTCTTGCCACATGACGCCTGTCCTCCGTTTTCTGCACTCGCTGCCTGTAAAATGACAAATTTATTTCAACATTGGCTTGTTGATATTCAAATCACTACAGGACCAGGGTCCCAGCTATCTGAAAGAGCTTCTAGTTCCCTACACTCCCATTCCTTCACTTCCATCTGCAGATGAAGGACTCCTAATAGTTCCCAGGATCTCTGTGACTCCCTTTGGCACCCGAGCTTTTAACCACGCTGCTCCCACTCTCTGTAACAGTCTGCCTCATACAGTTCGAGAGGCCCCTCTCTTGGAATCTATAAAAATAGGCTCAAGACCTGTTTACCCAGGCATTTAATTCATGAACCACAACCTGTCCGGCATTTAATAGCTACAGTATCGTCCCATCCTGTATTGTATCTTTCCTTGTGTTTGATCTCTCTTATATCACCTTAATGTTTTCTTCTTTTTCCCTTTCTGTAACTGTGAAGCGCTTTGAGTCTCATTGGGAGAAAAATTATTATTATATATTGAAACGTACTTGTAATATCAAGTTGTAATGCCAGACCAGCCACTTTGGGATCTTGTTATATAGGCCCCTTTATAATGGAGGGGCCTGAGAACAGAAGCAGTGGAACAGACACTTAAATACTAGCCTGCAGCAAGAATAATAAAGAGCTATTTTAAACAAGACGGTAATGGTATTGATTGCACCTCCTTGTCCTGGAATGATGTTTGAAGATGAACGATTTTTTTGTTGTTGCAATTTTTAATGACCATTCACCTCAATAGCTGTTAACGATCTATAATGGCTCTTGCACTTAAGTGACTAACTATACCTACAGTATATCTGCTCGGTGACAAGTTACAAAATATACAACCGTGGCAGGTACGGACACTCCTATTCAAAGAACCACTTGTTAACTCCTCTACTGTATCATGTACTGCATGAATTTTAAAATTAACTATAAAACATGACTGCTTCAACATAATGTTATGTTTTGAATTACTCTGACGCACAACATTTAATTTATACTCAGATGAGACAACAGAAAAATATATATAAGTCACAACTAAACAGTATATGGCTAACAGCCGTGATTGTATGTACAGTATATCTTTTTTTATACAGTATAGCGCTCTACATGTACATAGCACGTCACAGCAGTAATATACATGATATAATAATACCCCACATAATGGGAATAAGCGCTTCAGGCATAAAAGTAACATTAAAAGGAGTCCCTGCTCCGAAGAGCTTACAATCTAAGTGGTTAGTAGGGAGAGCTTACAGAGAGAGTAGAAGAGTAAGTATGGTATTATGGTGTATCTGCAAGGGGTATGGTAAATGCATAGTATCAGCCAGCGGAGCTACCCAAATGCTTTGTTGAAGAGGTGTGTTTTACGACGGGTCTGGTGGAGAGAGAGGGTGCTTTGGTGATAGTTTTGTGAGATAATTGTATTATTGGGATACTGTTATGTACTGTATGCTTTGTCTATTAGGATTATACTCATAGCTTGTGAGCACTATATACTATATTCATATACATCAGATTGTGTCAGCTGCTTCTATGAAAGTAAAATCAACCGTTCATCAGCTATTCCTGTGACTATTGGTACAGTATTTCCATTATACAGTATAAGGAGATTGTCACTTAGGCAAGACTGTTGAAATATTGTACATGAAAAGTTGCAATCATTATTCACATGGATCTGGTGCGCCAAGAGAGTTATTTATACCTTCAACGATGGTTTGCAATAATATTGGTTGGTGACGCCAACAACTTTGCTTCTTCTGCTTTGTCATTATGAGTGACTCCAAATCTCTTAAAATGCTTGCAAATTAATAGGTCCACACCGGGGTTTTTTGACACATCAAATTATCAAAATTAAGTTAGAGAGAACAAAAAACACATTTCAGGGGCTCATATAGCCCCAAAAGGATCTATACAAACTCACCACCACTAAGGACCTCATTCTACCAAGTGAGACATCGCAGATCCAGCGCGGAAAAGAAAAATCTAGTGCTGTCATTTTTTTGCCATAGAATTGCACCAGGTTTCCGATAAAAGCTTGGGATTGTTAATCTGCTGGAGTATAACATTTTATGAAATCATCATAATCTCAGACAAATTCAAAAACGTAAACCTATTCGGATAAGAAGAAATATGTTCAATACTTGTAGTGGGGCCTCCAGATTTTATTTATGAACGATGTAGGCATTTCATGATATGTTGGCTGCATGTCGAGCTGAGGTTGCAGTAATGAACCTCCGAGCCCAATTCCTCTCCTACTATTGATCAAAAAAGTTTTGCGGTAGGAAAAAGTCATGTTAAAAGCCTTTTCCCTCCGGTCCTAAATGGAAGAGATCAAATTCAGTCTACCAGAGCCCAGGAACTCAGCCCACAAAACCAAGCACCTTGACTTAAGGACGTATATGAATCCCATCTCTATTCATTATCTGCACACTACCCTGATTTAATACTTCCGCAATAAGAACAAGTTTAATAGTATTGAAGCCTTGGTACAATAGAAGTCAGAGGCCATGTCAATAAAGGCTCTGAATTATATTAAAAAGAGTGATGAAGGGGGAACAACAGAGTACTGTAGTATGTCCAGATAAGAACACAATTAGGGTGGTAAGGTATGCACTCACAATTAGTTGGATAATTTATACTTTTATCCAATTGTAGGATCAGGAATAATCTTTAGCTTTGAATTTTCACAGGACTCCCTTTAGTGTTGTCATCTGGGGCTGGAATGGTATGATACCAGACATTCAGCCTCTGTCTCAGGGGTTAACCATATATTTGGAGACAATGCAGGAAACAATTTAATACAATTGTAAAAAAAAACATAACAGGTAATAAGCTAACACTTTGTAAGCAGATAAAAGGCACTTGAGAGTAATATACTGCGTCTCACACTCCAGTCTGTTCCGATCAACCGGCATCAGTATCCACTGCGAGATCACTTCCACGTCACGTCTTGGTCTCGCGAGATCTCGGCTACTCTGCGGTGGATGTCGGCTCCGTTTTGTGATCGGGCGATCAGTCTCTCACTTCTGCTACCTGTACAGTCGCATTTTATCGCTACATCTTTCTTAAGAGATTACACTACATTTTTTTCTTGCATTGTCTCCAATTGTCTTTTCTCTTTTTTATTGCGCCTAGGTCATTCTTTGTCATTCAAACCTTCTCCTTCTCGGCACCTGTGGACCTAATTGGCAGCAAGAAATAGGGACAGATACACATCAAGGGTTAGCACCTTCCAATATATATACATATACAGTGCTTGACAAATCACCCAAAAATCTACTCGCCGAACCAAAAAATCTACTCGCTACCTTGTCCCGCCCCCAGCCCCACCCCCGCCCTATAAAAAAGAACTTGAATAAATTCCTAGAAAGAACTAATACCATTTGTTTTTTGACATAAGAGTTTATTTATTGTATTACATCTATACTTTACTACTATTAGTCCTTGGTGTGTGTGTGTGTGTGTGTGTGTGTGTGTGTGTGTTGTGTCTTGTTGTGTGTGTGTGTGTGTGTGTGTGTGTGTGTGTGTTGTGTAGTAATCCCCCTTACTGTGACTTACTAATCTAGAAAAAAAAAGGCAGATATGAATGACTAGTTTCCTGAACGCCTTAACCAGTGTCAGGATGCCCCCCGCTTCACAATATCTAAAGCAGCAATCCCGTCTGGGATCTCGCCATTTCCCTGAGGCTTCACTGGATTCACCAGTCCTGACGTCACACCCGGCGATGTCATTTCCGGTTTCGGCGCAACGGAGACGTCATTTTCCGGTCCTCACCCAGTAAGGAGTAACAGGGAATACACGGCATCCTGAGAACCCGCGACCTCCCCACACGTGGATTTCGGCTCACATTGACTTATGCGAATCTACATCTGCCGTCTGTGAGTGTTATTCAGATTTTAACCCAACGCGAGGCCATATCAGAACCTGTCCTACTTTTTATTTTCAGTTATACTAAATGAACTTTTATCACTAGCTTTGCTTAAGTTGTCTGTCTATGTGTCTGTCGTGTCTTGTCCCCTGTGTCAGCCAGCTTGCATTTTTATGTCTGTGTAATCTGTTTAGCTGTGTTGCACTAAATTCTCTCTTCTTTATTTCATGTTCCACATCCCCCTGCATGAATTCTCTAACGGAGCACTCAAAGATTCAGGACTGTAGACATCTTGGAATTGGGACATTTCTACTGGACTTCCATCCATGTGTGGACTGATCTGGCACCGGATCTCTCTTTTTTACTTGCTGAATAAAAAACATATAAAAAACACTCGTTCCTTACCTTAGCGGCTATGTGCTACGGTAACGAAGCAGCATTTGTGTATTTTAATAAATATTGTACAGTGAGCAGGGGGTTCCCTGAGCCAGAAATGAATAGCCAGGGGACCCCCTGCTCTGCACAAATTATTAAAAATACAGAAATGCTGTTCATTACCATAGCGTATAGCCGCTAAGGCAATGAAGGGGTTAACCCACCGTGCCCGCTTTATTGTGGGTATTGGGGGTGAGTGAAGGGGGTATTTGGCCCTTGGTGAGAGTTTAGGACTTGCAGGGGGGTTGCAGGTGCACTTAACCCCTTCACGACCGTAGCAGTTAATACCGCTACGGTCATGAAGGGGTTAAGCCCTCCCGCTACCCCCCGCAACTCACACAAAAAAACTCACACACAGCAGCCGCCAATAAATAAATAAATAAATCTAAATAATAATAAATAAAGGACTATAAATAAATACATTTGAAATACATTTTTATTTATAGTGTAGATGTGCAGGGGGTCTCGGAGCGAACCGTGCGTCGGACCTCGGTGGTTTCAGGTGGGGGACCCCTGCTCCCCGAGTACGCACCCTTCATTGAGGGGCCGTATCCCCTACGTTAAGGTTCCGATCACGTGACCGCGGCATGTAACCCAAGCAGAGGGATACCGGCACCCCTAAAGGGGCCTGTATCTCGGGGAGCAGGGGTCCCCAGAACTAAAACCATAACGGTTCTGTCTCCGGAGACCCTCTGCACAATGTACAGTATAAAATAAAACACACACATCAATAAAGAAATCGTTCTTTACCTAGCGGCTATGTGCTATGGTAAAGAAGAGCATTTCTGTATTTTAATAATATTGTACAGTGAGCGGGGGTTCCCTGAGCCAGAAATTATGCTCAGGGGACCCCCGCTCTGCACAATTTTATTTAAAAATACAGAAATGTGCTTCATTACCATAGCGTATAGCCGCTAAGGATGAGGGTAAGGCAGAATAAACAATAAATACATTACATACATACTTTTTTAATGTTTGTTTTATAACCTCCTGCCCCTATCACTGTAATTCTATGTAAAAACCCCTCCCCTATTTGTGTGTGAACGTTCCCTGCCCTTCATCTGTAACTATGTAAAAACCCCTCCCCTATTGTGTGGTGAAGCTTCCCTGCCTTCACTGTAATCTATAAAAGCCTCCCCCCTACTCTGTCAGTTGAAATCTGCACTGGCATTGGTGGTTCTGTGTAGTGCAGTTACTGTATGTAAATTGGGGAGGGGGATCCCGTGTAATAACCACTACCACAACCCACATACCCACCAACCCATCTCACCACCTGTCACATGGCCCCTCCGCTGCTGCAACAAAAGAGACAAAATATAAAACATACAAAAGTAATGTCCCTAAACCCTAATCACCATGCGGTGATTAACCGCTACAAGTCATTAAGGGATTAACCCACACCCTCACCCCCACCTCGGGCATGCCCTACAACCTCACATACACCCCTCCCCCCCCCGGTGACAACTAACCCCCAGTACCCACAAGGGAGGCCTACCCACATACCGTTGGGGAACACACACCCCCACCCCAGGACCCACAATAAACAACAGTACAGTGGACCCACAATAAACCAGCATTATAATTATTAAATAACCTAACCAACCCCCTGTGCCCCCCATAAACAAGATTTATCCTTCTTATTTACCTACGGGGTTCATAACGCAGACCATGCGAGTCCCCGGTGGGCTGGCGGGGCCACTGGACAGACTACAGTTTATTTCCAGCAGCCCTTTTACACAGGTATCTGGAGGCCTGCTGGTGATCCCGCCAGCACCATGGCCCCCAGGTTGTGTCCTTGGGTCCCCACGGTAGGCCCGCGGATGTCTGGGAGCCCGGGTCAGACCCACAGTTGTCTGGGGCGCTGGGTGGTTCCTCGGGGGTCTGGGGAACTCACGGGTGCTCACTACGGGTCCGCGGTGCACCCACACGAAGTGGGGACGACGACACCCACTGAGTATCCCCGCACCTCACGGAGCGTCGGCAC